>WMED01012969.1:0-14605 GCA_019650415.1 Pipa parva
AAATTGGTTAAAGCACTATTGGTGCACCTGTTTTTGCGCTTCATTCACCATCTTAGATAACCTGTAGAATCCCAATAAGGCTGATCATTGTAGCAACTACTAGTAAAAAGGCTCCATTTTTAATCCTGTGCCCAAAACTTTCAATAGATCTTTAGATAGGAGAGGAGAAGGCATGTGAACATGCTTAGGAAGAAAGAAATAAGAACAATGTCTCTATGGTGCTTAGAAGCATTGTATAAAGTGGCAGTTTCAGTAATATAAGGAGTAATAGGAAGTTAGGAAAGTCCTGCATGTGTAATGCTACTATTGATGCATACTTTAGTCCTTAGGCAAATAAAAAGTAAATATATTTTTAAAGGAATACTGTGGTTTTTACCACTGCTCTTATAGATACTATTATATATCTGAATTAATGATTCGAACCTGTTGTGAATAGAATATGTTGTAGAGTTGGGAAGAAAAGAATATGGCTGCAGGAATTGGCATATAGGATCATTTCACACCTGTGCTTTTAGACAATGAGGTGCGGTGCATTTTGTTTGAAACCTTTCGTCATCATGTTAAAGAGCAATGAACACAGTAAAACCAATCACTTTTCACATAAGAATTGACCACTAAGCATTATAAAACTTAGATAACAGACACTAAATATAGGGGGTAATTGACCAAACAGCGAACTTACCCTCCAGATCCTACGCATCAGTACGCATACCCGGTTATTCGCTCGCTGATGTCCTGCACACGGACATCAGTGAATACTTTAAAGGGATTCCAGTCTCGCGAAGTGACTCGAGTCTAGCCTCGCGAGCTTCGCCGAGACTGGAATCCCTTTAAAGCGTTCACTGGTGTCCGTGTGCAGGACATCAGCAAGCGCATAACTGAGTATGTGTACTGATGCGAAGGATCCGGAGGGTAAGTTCGCTGTTTGGTGAATTACCCCCATAATATTTAGTTGTAGTGCTATTTTACATAGTATATAGGTTAGCATTCAATGTAAATCGAGCAACTAGAGAGGACTAGTAGAGGAGTAATCATTTCCGCAGTAGTGAAGAAGTAGGAAAGGAAGTGAGGGGCTCATCTTAGGTATCTTGCAAATCCAATGCATAGAACAATATAGAAGGAAGCTTTCTAGAGAATAATTTGAAAAATGACAAAATGTGGACTTAGACCATTTTTCCGTTGAGTTCAGATGTATTCAGCACACACTGAAAGTGAGGGCTCTGATTTCAAACAATAAGAACAAAAGGAGGTACATCAAAAGTCTAAGAAACTGCTTTCTCCAGCAGACACTGAAATATGTGAAAAGAATCCCACTGGATAGGGTTATTTATATCTTTATCATTCTTCAAAAGTAACCATTTGGGGACCCATTAAAAATGGGTTCTAGAGAGAATTTAAAAAAGGACAAATGTCAAATATTTGACTTTTGTTTTACAGAATATATTTAGTATTGAATGTGTGATTGACTTAAACTTTTACTATTAGTTTAAGACATTGTGCTTCCATCTCTGTCAGGGATTTTCTAGGTGTTAATGCCTGTTTAAGTATTAATTTTACCAACGTTAAACCTCTCCATATTAGAATCACGCAGCTACAAGCAATTTATGGCTTGGGGGCAGAGATTTGCCTATAGCTAGATAAATGATTATTCTAGTAATTTAGGGGAAAAACTTTCTTTTCCGTTATGGGAAACAAAATTATATTAAAAAAAAAACAACCTCCTTCCTCTACAGATATTTTGGAATTAAGGTGGAACGAAGCAGGCAATTGCCTTTGGCAAAACACTCAAATTGAAGTTAAATTGACAGAAATAATTTGAAAGTTTAAACATCACTGTATAAGTTGACATAAATCTATTTGTTAAATTGACCTTCCAAGCTGACATACAGATTCATATTAACTTATACAGCTAGCTGATAATGGTGTTGGAGAAGCATAACCTAAATATCATTTTGGCAATAAATACAAATAATATAAAACTGTAAACTTAAAAACCATGAATTCACATGGCATAAAATGTCATTTTTCACTTTCATTAGCAAAAAATGTATTTTAATATATGACACGGGAGAAATTATATTTTTAAACCCATGTACCAGTTTTATGCAGAAACTATCTTGTGTCTCGAGATTTTCCAATGTTTGTGAAAATAGTTATATTGATCAAAAATACTTTTATTGCCCTGGGGACATTTTTTCTATATAGAATAAATATTAATATAGCCATATATTTGCATAATTCTTGTTGTGATTGGGTCTTAATAGTTTCCATATTTCATAATACAAGTGTCAAGCGGGCAAATGTACTTAAAATTTTTGAAATCTGGAGGAGGATAGAGTACACCTGTTACACTAGTATAAGTAAATCAAATTAACTTGATTTGTGTTTTCTTGACTACTCATCCAAGTGGCTTGCACAATTCAGTTGATTGGTAGGTAAAGTTCCATATATATATATATATATATATATATATATACCCTGATGCTGCATTTGTTTAATAAAACTCTCCAAAATATTTGCAAAATCTACCCCCTTCGGCAGCAGATGTTGGGCTACGTATTGTGAGATACTGTTCCTCAAATTTACATAGGGTGAAAAAGAAAGATTTCTTAAATATCCACATCCATGTTAAATGGTCATTTATTTTATGTTAGTAATGAAAAGAGTCAACCGATCGATCAACCACATCCACGATGTATACTGTATATGGAATTCTTCTGTTTAGTAGAAAGGTATTAGGAGTACACACTGGTAGATAAACTCAATCACAGCAATAGACAAGATTTTCTCTACAACTGAAAACTCTAGTATCAGGAATAATAAAAGCTTTGGAGGGAGTTGCCTCATAGCCAAGGTTACAGGTTCTTGTAGAAACCAGCAACTCAAAAATAATGAATGCGTTTGGGAAACAAAATGGATCCACAGTCATGAAGTGTAATGATAGCAGGAAGTTTAAAAAATATTGCTGAGCAAGAAATGATAGTTAACCAACAAATTGCATGGTTAATGACTAAGGACATAATCAAGATGCTCTTTTTGGTCCATTTCAAACCTCAGTTTAAATGTTTCATCTGATTGGATGCTGACATTTCCTGTAGTTTTTCATGAAGCTTGCATAAATGCATTCACACTTGCAAAAACTAAAAATGAATACAAGACTTTTGAGTTGCAGCACTCTGTACATTTTGTTCAATAATTAATTAATTAACTTGTATCTAGCTTTGAGCACTAGAACACACAACCATGACCTGGAAAGAAAGCCATTGGACTCTAAAAAGCTTCCTATTGCTGATGATCTTCTTATGAAGAAATAAAATGAATGTCAGTAAGTACTGGCAGGAATAACATCACACATGCTAATTGCCTTGAGCTCCTTAATATCTGATTGAAAGCCCACTAGCAGAAGAAATAGATTTACCCACCCGGCAAAGGAAGCACTAAACTGGTTGAAAGTTTACAATGTGGCTCTTCAGTCAGATTCCTCCAAGAGTATCTGATGGGGGAATCCTCAATGACATCTTCCTGTGACTTGGAAAGCTCCAAGTCAGCAGCAGTGAACAGCGGAATGCTGAATGTCCAGTATAACTAATATAGTGTGCTGCTATGTCATGAAAGGATCTCCTGGGTGTATTTTTCTTGCTACTACTGGTCTTTATTTCTAATATTTTCATTTTGAATTCAGTACATCTCCAAAAAGGTGAGTATATATACATTTCCAAACTACTATTGTACATCCCCTTTCATTAGGAAAGCATTTATTCCCCCTCTCTATACAGAAATAATCAGTCATCCCACTGTGAGTATGCAGTAGTTCCAAATGATGTTAAAATATGAGAAAATGATATGCAAGTCAATAAATATAATGTAATAATTAGTCAATAATTCCATAATGGAAAAAAAAATCCATCAGTTTCAGCTGAAGTCCTAATGCCCTTAAAACGGTAACTGAAAACTTGCAAGCCATCATTCAGACTATTTTAGTAGTGCTAACTAATTCTAAAAATTTGCATTTGCATATGCATTTACAACACACATTATTTTATTAATCAGGCTGGACTGTTCCTTTAAACAAACTTACAAACACCAGTCATTAATTTAAAGTTCAACTTTAACCTCCTTTGCCCAGATCTACATCTAGAATCTAGACCAATAGAAACTGGTCAGAAAGTGGAAACTAACATTCGGGTGCAGGGATGGTTTAACCAATAAAACAGTTTTTGTGAGCATAATCAATATGGTGTACATCTCCCTTTACAAGTGACAGATGATAGAGATCTTTGATTTGCAAAGATGCAGAGTAACTAAACAGTTTATCAGGCTGGTTGGAAATAAACTATTTTATGCAGGAATATTCATCAATTAATCTGAACTGGGAGTAAAGGCTGTGAACCCTAAATACAAAACTACTCCATTAACTACGTACATTTTTATTTGACTGACTCTAGAAACACATTCAGTATCCCTTACACATATAATATTCTTCTTTCATTTTTGCAGTCCTTTTATAATATTATCCTGGATATTTGATTTGCATTAAATAGTTTAACTGGTTACCCAGCTTAGAAGTGAACATATTTGAAGGCGCATTAAGGGAGTTAAGGGTCTTAGAACACTGCTAAGCATATGGCTTAATACAATTTTAATCCTACTGAATTCCAAGCACAGACAGTACACCTAAAGCTATTCAAACTAAGAATGAATTAAGCCTAATGTATCTAATTTGCCCTTCATAAAGCCATTATGTCTAGTCTTTCATATAATATGTATCCATTTTGGTTTTCTGCTTTGTGTTTTTTACGATTAGCTAGGATGTGTGCTAGAAATTTCTGGAGAGTCATTTCTTGAATCTGTTTTTCTTTCATGTATTATTGTAAAATAGATTTCCTTATGGAGTTGACGAAACGTGCACATTATATTTTAAATTTGAAATTAATAAAAGTTATCAAGCGTATAACGTATAAGCCTATACCAATTTGTAAGACAAAAAGTTGACTTTGATACTGTCTGTCACCAATACCTGCATGATAATCCTTTTTATTTCCACTCTCCTTTTGAACAAATCTGCATGCATTCAAATAAAAGTTAAATGAATATCAATCTAATATTTGGTAACTCTCAAAAAGTGCAGAAATACTTTTACATCATAGATTTAGTACACCCAGATATCATGTATTATATGATGATCCTCACTGTATATGGTACGGAACTCACTGTGAAAAAAATGACAGTTGAATAGATTTGATTAGTCCTATAATACAATTACATTGTGTCCCACAAAGGAGCACTAGTGGGGAAAGATGCAATGGTCCACACCAGATTGAATCATGGATATAAGTGATATGTAAAGAAAGTAAAGTTTACTACCTGACAAATAAATCCTGAAGCAGAGGCTACAACCACAGAAGAAGTAACTCTGGGTGACAAGGACACTTTTTGCTTTCTGCTTGCTAACTTCTCATATGTTTGTTTTGCATATAATTAAACACTTAAATATGTTGGTATGATTGGTTGAAATATGTGCAGAAATAGTTTGTTTTAGAAAATAAAGTATACCAACCACTTCAATCCTCTTATCAATCTGTAAAATCGGGTGCTCGGAGCATCAGGACGTCTTGCTGTACAAGGAAAAAGGTGTTCTCCAGAACTCCATACATTGTAAAACAATAGCTTTTATTCCAACCACATAGGTTAAAAACAATAAAAACAAACTATGCCTATGCGTTTCGTGCGCAGCACTTATTCATGGCCATGAAACGCATAGGCATAGTTTGTTTTTATTGTTTTTAACCTATGTGGTTGGAATAAAAGCTATTATTTTACACTGAATGGAGTGCTGGAGAACCCCTTTTTCCTTAGAAATAGTTTGTTACCCATGTTCAATTAAATGAATTTTCACTAACATGCTTAATATAGAAGATACCTTTACTGCATTCAAATGATGCAGGAGGATATTAATAATGTGTTAAATTAAATAATAATGTGTTTCATATTAAGCGGACTTTAAACTGGTGAGTAGTAAATGTTCAAAGTCATTCAAAATGACTTTATAATGAGAAGGTTCTAAAAATAAACTTTTCCAGGGACGCAGAGCCTGTTTAGACTTTAGTAGGATTTACTGGGAAGGTATCCCTGGGATTAAAGGGAATGTGCAGCAGAAAACTAGACATTTTCATTAATTTTATGCCATTTCATAATCAATAAAGTACATTTACCCCAAACATCTGAGGCACTCCAAGAAAAGCTCTTTAATGTTTTGTGTGTTTAACATTTTATGCTTTATCAACCTTACAGTTTTTTAAGGTAATGAATTTAATTAATCTTGCTGCTGATTTTGCCTTCCTGAGTTTTTTCCCCGTGAGATCTTGGCAGTTTTTCGTGGTAAATATCGCAAGATTTTTTGATGGAAAGGTAGCCCATACTACTAATGAAAGAAAAACTCGATTGAAAAAAAATCTCGAGATATTTCCCACAAGAAATTACTGAGATCTTGTGGGTATAATCTTGGAAAGGCAAAATCAGCCTTTTTCAAATTTTTAAAATTTCACTCAAAGTGTATAAGCAACAGACATTGAATGAGAAAAGAGGTTGGAGGTCCCTGACACTTAAAGGGGTAATTCATAAAGCAGCGAAGTGAGCTACGATGTGTTCGGCTCACTTCGCTAATAGTAGTATGCGCATGCTTACGTCCTGTACGCGGACATCAGCATGCGCATTAAAGGGATTCCTGTCACAGCGAGGCAACTCTTTTGTTCTCTCCGAGACGGGAATCCCTTTAATACGAATGCTGATGTCCGCGTACAGGACATCAGCATGCGCATACTACTATTAGTGAAGTGAGCCGAATGGATCGTAGCTCACTTTGCTGCTTTATGAATTAACCCCTTGAGCTTTCAATCTAACATGGAGACTTTCTGGCATTAGATCTCCCAATAGCCCAGAGTGATTGTGACTGGGCAGATATCTGCCTCATTCTCATGTTCATGGAGCTAATCCCAGGAGGATTTAACCTTGTGAATTGGGAACAAATCATTTGGAAAATGGAGACAAACTTGCATAGATATATGTGTTTTTTGCAGACATTTATTATAATAATATTATTATTTTGAGATGAGTATTTTTAATTGGGGATATGACTAATTTGCTGGGTAAAAGACAACCTGCTGTGCAGAAATACCTTGATATAACCCCTTTCCAAATATGCTCTATTGTGTAGACAACAAATGAATACTAAATGATAGACTTTAGAACACGAGGGAGGCGCTATAAACAATATATACTGCCTTTTAAACAGTCTGTGGCGTTTTTGCTATGTGTTTTTAGAAAACAATATTTTGCAGTTAAATAAAAAAGCTTGGTAAGCTCATGTGAATGCAGCAATTCCAGTGCCTCAGACTTGTCAGTGTCAGATGTAAAGGAGTGATTAGAAATTAAAATCTATTTGAATACGGTTTTAGATCTTGCCCACATTTACTTTTGTAAATCCCATGAAGCACAAATTGTTGCCAAGGCTGCTAAAGTGAAATTCTGATCATTCAGAATTTAATGATAAATTCTGAAGTGAAATTATGTTAATTTTTAAAGCTCAAAAAGTATAAATCACAGCTTGTTGATCTATATAATATGCATGTCTTACCCATATGCAGTTTCTTTTTCTGTACTTTCATATTTTTAAAAAACAATAACATCTGTATCCCTCATACTGTAGTCATTGTGAGTTCCATGAGTCAAGTAGTATTTCTATTAAAACTTATTGTTCATGTCTATGCTAGAACATTAAGAATACTATGATTAGTGCAATAGCTACACATTGTTGCTGATCATTTAATATTCTGCATGCACATAATAAATCCACTGGGAAAATTCAATAATATGCAACTTAAGTACAGCTAAATATAATTGCTCTTCTTCAGCAGAGATGGTGGGGGGAAGGGTCAGTGTCACATAAAAACATGCTATATCCTCATTTACTCTTACAATTACTTTCAGTCCTCGATGGGATATTTAATAAGATTGGTTATGTTTACTGAAAGGCATGAAAGCTGTGCTGAAATGAAAAATATCACAAATAAATACAGAGTATGTGTGTCTTACAGCAGACACAGGAGGTTCAATGGATTGATAATAAATCTAGGCACTATCAGAATCCTTGTGGGATTTATGCAAGTGAGAATTGATGAGGTCGCGACATATTCATTTTTTGTAAATGTTTAATTTAAACATATTTAAATGAGCAGCGAGTCAATATAGTACATGTGACATTTGCCAAGCTTGTGTAAATATTAAGAGCTGGTGACATAGATAATATACTGCAATTTCTGTCTCATGCTTCAAGTTGATGATAATGCCCAGAAATGTCAAACAATGCAAAGAATCTATATTCTTATTGAGGCTAGGCTCGAATCATTATTTCAGCAGTGTCGTATGCGTTTACAGGAATAGCGCATAAAGAGAAAATATAGAATGTTTTATTAATACCCGTCAACGCATTACATAAATAAAAATGGTGTTCTGTTACGAATTTAAATGTATCGAGACATATTCATGATTGTAATTTTTTCTTTCATCAGCCCTTGAATCTTTTTGTAATTCTACATACACTAGCTTTCAAAAATTAATAAGGAAAGTTATTCAAAATCTTCAGAATCTATCACTCTCATGACATTTGGAGGAGTCAGAGGTATTTTTCCCTTAGTGTCAATATTATTCCTTTCCTGTAAGGGTTGGTCACTTCATACAGCAATCTCACTGGATCTGTGAACATTTCCAATTAGGAGCCTATCTTACTTACCCTTAACCCCTCCAGCTAAGACATTATAAGCAAGAAGTCAATCAAAGAAAAGAACATTGCCAAGCTAGGATTACTGGTCTACCTCCAGAGTCAGTTTTCTCAAAGAAATCCCTTTGAAAATAGGCAGTTTAGGATAGTAGATGTATACCATAGCAGTTTGTGTTACAATGGGAAACTCTTAGTAAAGACTGAGGTTATTCACTAAGGTGAATTTGACTGTCGAATTTGCAAACATTCCCATAGTAAATCCGCTACAATTTTCCCATTGTAAAGTCGCGAGAATTTGTTAAAGTTAAGATTGTGACAATTTTCCCATTATAAAGACGCGACTGCGACAGTAGCAGCCTATTGCGACTGTCTTTATCTGGGGAATTCGCACCTATACGCAACAATTCGGACTTTAGTGAATAACCCCCTGAATGAACATCCTGTCCCCTTTGAGGAATTTCATCTCCTGGAGTAATATATTTTCTTATGAATTTTTTAATATAGATATTTTTCTATATTTGCATTTCTATTACAATACAATTGTATACAGTATTTTCTTCATGAAACCCTGGGTTCAAATATAATGTGTATGTCTAATGTCTCCAATGAGTTATCAGATGACCTTAATCACCAGGAGGTTCAGTTCAATATCTTGACTGTGGATGCACTACATTAGAGGGGTAATTCAGAAACGATCGAAGTACCCTTGTGAAGCTTCTCATCACTTCGCCGAGACGGGTATGTGCTTACTGGTCTCCTGCACTTGAAGATCAGCGAACGCTTTAAAGGTACTTTGGCTCAGCAAGGCGACTCGAGTGGCCGCGAGGTGAGCCGAAGTACCTTTAAAGTGTTCCCTTTGGGTTCATGTCATGCCTGGTAATCGCTATTGAGTCTGCAAATTGCCTTCTGGTGGCTTGTGTAGTTCTGCTATAGATTCTCAATAGTTTTAGCTTGAAGATCTACAAATTACTTTTAGAACCCCCATCTGACCACATCTATTTATAAACACTTGGAAACTTGGGAGTTGCTATGTAACCGCAACATCTGATTTTAGATTAGTAAAAAACATTTTCATAACAAGTGTGTTGACAAAAGTTAAATGATTTCTTGTATATGACTCACCATCAGTTGCATATCATTTTCATCCAGCTTTGATGTTTAACCACAGAAGTAATTGACCATAAAGACAACAAACATGAAAATCAATTAGACAATGTCTGTAATTTATAAATATGTGCATTTACCATTTACATATAGGATTTAAAATTTCAAAAATATGAGATGATTAAAAATGATCCTTTAGAATGCAAAATAAACTATTTTAAAACAAGTTATCATATTCAGGAGAGAAAAAGGAATACTAACTTCTTTGGCTTTTGTTAATGTCATATGCCAGCTGACCTGGAAGCTGTTATTATCCCCCATTAATAATGAAATCCTGGATGCTAGTGTTCCAGTTTGATAGATGCTTAGCTTCCCCCAGGCTGACATAGGTTTCTGATGTGCATATGCACATATATTTCCCTATTCAAAGCTAATGAAGGTGTCCCCTTTAGAGGCAGATGTATTTAGGATTTCAGTGTACATGATCAGTTAATACAGTTGCCCATCTCCACTAAACATCAAACTCACCTGGCCTCCCAATTTAGGGGGTTATTCACTAAGGTGCGAATTTGACTGTTGAATTCGCAAACAGCGGATTCCCATAGCAAATCCGCAACAATTTCCCCATTGTAAAGTCGCAACAATTTTTTAAAGATAAGATTGCGACAATTTTCCCATAATAAAGTCGTGACTGGGACAATATTCTCATTATAAAGATGTGACTACAACAGTAGCAGCCTATTGCGACTGTCTTTATCTGGCAAATTCGCACCTATACGCAAAAATTCAGACTTTAGTGAATAACCCCCTAAGAAAGTACGTGACTCAGGACAAAGTCAGAGGTGTGCACTGCCCTTAAAACTGCACAGAAAATACCCAGTTACCATTTTTGTGTAATGTGAATATAGTAAGTATGAGTGTATTGTCTACACTCAAAAGCATTCAGAGCTCCATTTTTTTATGCTTATCAGAAAGTAAGAAATGGTAGATATTTTTCATGAAGTTGCAAATAAAATGTACTGCATCTTTTAAAATGATAAATAAAAACCAAGGTAAATGTCTCGTAGAAGGGCTGCAGTTTATAGATATAATAGGAATTCAGTTAATACTGAGGTACAGTAATGTGAAGAATGCATGAAAAATCTACATGCTAAGGAAGAAACTAAGGTTGAAAAGCCAGTTTTCAACCTTTTTACCCATTTTTTAGCCATTTTCACCTAATTTTTGGGTGAAAAATTTGCTTTTTGACCTTTTTCACAATTTTTTTGCCTGATTTTCAGCCAAAAACAGTGAAGAAAAGTCAAAAACATACTTGTCAACCTTAGTAAATTTTGCCCAAGGAGAGGATATAGTGTTGACTTTTAGAAAATACAGACACTATTAGAGATGTAACAATGTAAACCTGATTCTACAGAGAAGCATGGCAACAGGATAACAAAAGGCCTACAAAAGTAACTGGTCCAGATTTGTGAGCAAAAGTAAAAGTGCAGCGAATTGAAGTGAATTGTGACTATTCCATCCATGTAATGTTGATCTTTTTTTTTTTATGGCTTACCAGGCCTCATTAATATAATTGCTTCTCTTCATATTATTACAAAATAATGTAAAAACGTAACTGGGATTTTTTTATTTAAATGAAACTGGGGGTTGCATGTTGTGGAATACCAGAACCTGCCAAAGACAATTAATAAACTAGAATTAAGTAAAAGTATGACACAGTGAGAATAACTAAGATCTGAATAATAAGGGAGGGAGGAGCAATATGTAAAATATACCTAAATCCCACACTACAAAGATAAAAATATAAGGGGAAAGTAACAAGTAAAAACTTTAAGGCAAAATAAATAAATAAATTAAAAAAGCAAACACCAGTCCACAGTCCATCCAGTTCAGCCTATTATTATGATTAGATTGGTTTATTGTCACTGGATTGTGCATAATATACATCACTACACATCAGTGAAATTGCTTTTGTGTTAGTAAATAAGAGATCAATAAATAAAAAGTGAATAAATAATAAATAAATAGCAGTTGCAGAAAGTTGATCTAGAGGAAGGCAAAAAAGCCCTTGAGGAAAAAGCCAATTATCCTGATTTTAGGAAAAAAAGAAATCATTCCCCCAAATATGACAATCAGAATAATTCCCTGGATCAAAAACCCACCTCCAGGTATCTAATGCCCACTCAAGGAAGGCCAAAAGACTACATTTCCAACACCCCTTGTGAAATATTTACTTTCTAGATGCTTACAGTGACAGTTAGTGGGTACATTGACCGTAGGAAGAAGTGATTCTTGGAAAAGATGATGCATCAATGTGCAATAGAAGTGAATATTGTAATTTGGAAAGTGGGGGATGGTTGCTTTAACGTTTAAACAATTAGTGTTGATATCACAACTGGCAGCTTATAAGTTTAGACATTACAGGTGTTGTTCTAAGGCTACTACTGTATATATAATAGCTTTATACATTCTGAGAAAGCAATGTCTGCTTCCCTTAATGTTCTAACAAATAAGGTACAAGGTAAAATATACAAAGTAAAACTCTCTAGCCTACACAATTTTATTTGTTCGGCACAGTTTAGATGTGTACCTTTAAATGATATAGATGTGTTCCAGTGGCTGTAGCTCTGTAAGTAGCATGGCAACTGGCATAACTATAATTTAATATAGTTGGGGACTTATAAAACATGAAAAAAAAATTGTTTTTTACATTTTTTCCATTGTTTGAAGACATTACGAGGTAATATACAAATCACATCTACAATGTTCGTCAATACATTACATACCTTACTAGAGTCCTCTATTTTAGTAGGGATGATAAGCTCTTTCCATGTGCACCAAGTTGGATTGTTTTCCTTAAAGTAGACAATATCATAAACACTTTCATCTTTGGGCAACTGTGCAGCTCTTGGGATTAGGATGCCTTGGGGTTTTTGAAATTTTGTGTCACATATTTTCTTTAAAAATTCACTGAAACTGTAGAAGAAAATATTAATGTACATCATTAGTAATATCTAATTCTACAAACATACTGAGAGGAGTAATACAGTAAATACCTTTGGTTTGTCTTTTTGAAAGAGCTCAGTTGTATTTAAAATAATTTGTATGCGTGCGATAATACAAGTGAACACACTTCCACATATTACATTCACTTATATAGTGGAGCTAGAAGAATAAAAGGCAACCTCTGAGTGACACACAATTGCAATTGTCTATTCATTTTGTATTCATTCCCTCTTAAATTTACTATATTTCAAAATAATACTGTCCCTTATGCTCAATATTAAACACAATACACGATTAACTTGATAGACAACAAAATTTAAGTAAAACCATTTCCAGTCTTCAAATCTAAGCATTAATGAACCTCCATAGGGAGATCTATAGATCATTCCTACAACCCTGCAAAAATAGAGTCTATTGTTTTTGTAGATTGGTTTAATATTTTACTGAGCGCACTTTAAGATTTGTAAAAATACATTCAAAGAATGAATGGAAGGTAAACCTAGGGAAAACAAGCCTCGTGGCCTTATTATGTATTTTAATATTGTTGGATGTTCTCCTGCATGGAGCATCAAAAGCACTGCTAAAACATAATTTATAGAAGTTTGTTTAAAAAAAAAAAGAAACTTCCCTTGCTGCTTTTAAAAAAAAAAAAAAGGGGCACATGAGCGCTACAAATTACGGAAGCAATGTAACACTTCCAGTCTGCTAATAGCCTGCACATCAGCCGCACATTTGGAACGCATATGCGTTCCAAATACAGGAAGTGACACGTACGTGTGTCACTTCCGGTCATTGAATCGCGGTAAGATGAAAAAGAAGGAGCCCTATAAATCTCTGCTCAGCAATTACATAAATCACAACTCCTGACGAAGGACAAAAGATCTGAAAGGCGTAGAGTTGGGGAGGAAGCCAAGCAGTGCTGTCCGGGTCCACAAAAGACTGACTCAAAAGTTGGATGTGCCCCCAGAGATACACGTTTTTTTATAAAGAGGCGAATCAGATATTTTAAAGCGTTTTTTTCTCACAGACGTTTGTGAGTATCTTTTATCATTTCATGTTGTTTCATATTAGAAAGTTTAATTGCACTATGGTACACATTTAATTTGTTGGAGAGTCAGAAGTGGTTTGCAGTTCTGAGAGGATTGAGCCAGGAAGGTGTCTTTGAATATCAGAAGTTTCCACATATGTGATATTACAAGCCTTGAATTGATATCTATCTGGTGAGCGCTTATATAGCACTTATTGTCTTCAAGTGGTGGTGTGTGTTCATTTATTTCTATATTGCACTTTAGAATTGGGACATTTGGTTTCCCCTATGATTCTAGTACCACTCAGATAAAGCACTATTTAGTGCATTCTGTTTTGTTGCACTTCTCTACAGTGTGTTGTTTACAAGATTGGCCATTTGGGAAGAGAGGTGGATTCCTTTGGAGAAAGCAGCCCAGGATTTAAGCAAAAGAACACTGTTCATATATGAGAAGAGCGCTGCTGAACATTTGTTTTTTCTTTTGGACAAAATTTAAGTAAAACTATTTCCAGTCTTCAAATCTAAGCATTAATGAACCTCCATGGGGAGATCTATAGATCATTCCTACAACCCTGCAAAAATGGAGTCTATTGTTTTTGTAGATTGGTTTAATATTTTACTGAGCGAACTTTAAGACTAGACAGAGGGGATTCACTGGATGTCATATACCTTGATTTTTCCAAAGCATTTGA
>WMED01012970.1:0-13512 GCA_019650415.1 Pipa parva
ACACTTTCAAATGATTTGCTGATGAAAATAAATATTAATAAAAATGACACAATGCAAATTAATTTTTTTTTCATAATGAGTTTTCTTGAATTTCCTTTTTTCTGATATTGCAGGAATGCGCAACGGGTAAGCTAGTGTATATACTGTATATTGTGTATTGTTTTAGTCATGCACCCTACTAATGACTTGGATTGTGATATACACCAACACACAAACCCACTATCCTTGATTATTTTCACAAAATGTCTTTTAATATATTTTATTTTACTTGTACATGATTTCATACCATGCTTCTGTAACTGTAACATGTTTCTTTAAAACATGTACACACACACACACAAAAGATGTTTTCTTACATCTGTGCTTCTTGGCAGATTCTTAGAATACTGACTATTTTTGACCTGACAGATTTGGAGCCATTAAAGAAACATGTTACAGTTACAGAAGCATGGTATGAAATTATGTACAAGTAAAATAAAATATATTAAAAGACATTTTGTGAAAATAATCAAGGATAGTGGGTTTGTGTGTTGGTGTATATCACAATCCAAGTCATTAGTAGGGTGCATGAATGAAACATACACAATTAGAATAAACAAACAGCGCTCAAAGTGTTACCAATCTATTTCTAAATTATGCTCAAAAGTAAGCACAATAAGTTTTTGTTCTCATTTGGACTTTATTGGTTTCAAATGGTTTACTAATGACAGCAGGTGAAATGCCATATTACAGAAAAATAGTAAAAAAAGAAAAAAAGTAAAATACCAGAAATTCTTGTTATGTCCTTTCGGATGAGCCTGGATTGAAATTAAAACAATACCCATGTACTTTTCATGTTCAGTCAAGTCTGAAAAAGCTGTCTGAATTGTTTCACTAACTATTAAAAGAATCATTTAGCTTTCCAAGAACTTGAAAATGTGTGTGTGTATATATCTATATCTATCTATATCTATATATATCTATATATATATATATATATATATATAAAGAGAGAGAGAGAGAGATTTTCCAGTCACTAACAAAAGCTCCGTCTATCTCAATTACTTCTTTCGCAGCAATTCAATCTGGAATCTCAAAACTCAAAATCTCAAAAAAACAAAAAAAAAACAAGACTTGAGTGAAAGGCTTGCGAATTGGTAAACATCAGATACATGCAGGTGTCTAATGTCACTACTGCTGGTTACCCACGTATGAGAACTTGCCATGTTTAAAGTTGTAGTCCTGATTTGTATTGTTTTGTGCTCTCTCTCTCTGGCTGCAGCCACTGGGCTTTCTGGGGCACTTTATGAATATTTATTAAGGTCCCATAGCAAACAGTAAGACTAGGCAGGGGTCTGTTTACTTAACAGATAAAAGATGGCTGCAACCAGAAGGAAGAGAAACAAACTCAATAATACAAATCAGGATTTCAGCTTGAAAGATAACATTTTTACCAGTGTTACATAGGATTAACTGCCATGACAATCCACATCGGATTTGCTTTTACAGTGTTATCAGCTCTTTAACAGACCCTTTAAAAAAGAAAAAAACTTTTCTTTAGTGCGGTTACCACTTTTAGACCCCTTAAGGCTAAGCTTTTCATGAAAATCCACCAACAAATGTAGACATGCACTCCACTGACTGCACTGCATGGCTGAAATGAAATAATTCTAAAAGAATAGCAGAAGTAGGAGTATGCACACTAACAACTGAGAAAGGGCCTGTGTAGCCCGAAACATGTAGCGACAACAATAAAGTTTTGCGGCATATTTCCACTTTATTTGCTCCTTTTTCCCCACTTTGTCTTGTTGGAATATGCATTACCATCTGTTGGCCATTGATAAAAAATATGTATAAAATTGTCTAATTAAGTCAGAAACTGAGTGCTTTAGGACAATTTGCATGTAAAGGGCATATTTAAATACATGGTATAATTAGAGGTTTACAAGGGTTTAACATCAGAGGAAAGTAATTTTTGCTACTGCAGGTCAATTTGTCAATTATATCTGGCACCTTGAGGCACAGTACTGACATCCATGCAGTTAAGCACCAGAAACAGAATGATTGCATCTTAATTAAATTAGCAGTGTGAACTGTAGTGTTGTTACATTGCCATTGTGTGGATAAGATACCATTATCACAGGGCCACAGCATTAGAAGATGACAGATCTCAGGTGTGAACGTTAATGCAAAACTGGATTATTGGTCTGTTATCCCAGTGTTTCCCAAACTTTTTTTCCCATGGTCCGGTTATTTTTGTGCTTATCCTTCGTGACCCAGCATTTAATTTTAGTGGGTCATGAAAGATAAGCACAAAAATAACCAGGTCACGAGAGCGCCGCTCATGAATATTCATGAGCCAGCTACTTCATGATGCTAAACGCATTGTACGCCTTAAAACTAGGGCGTACAATGCATGTAGCATCATGAAGTAGCCGGCTCATGAATATTCATGAGCGGCGCTCTCGTGACCCGGCATTTTATTTTCGCGACCCGGCATTTGGGAAACACTGTGTTATCCCACATAACACAAGAAGCGTAAATGACAAATCAGTCAAAATACTATGTAGCATGTTAGCATAGAATTAATGTTTGCCCTGTGGCAATGATTACTGACCAGTGCAAATTACAATCCATGCATACAGATCAAATACAATTACTATTTGTTCACTACCTCTAAATATCTAGTATCTAGAAAAGGGAATATAATGTCATTTATTTTGTTAATATTTTTTCTAAAACTTTTATTTTTACCAATATATTGTTACTATTTACTTCTTTCAATTGTCCTGCTGCTACCTACATCAGTGGTGGGCAAAGATTTTTTCTATTGGGTTGGTTTAATCATTTTCAACTATGTGGCAGGCCAGTAGCATACCCAACATGGTGAAACAGTCAGGTGTACCCAACCCTTGCAGCTAGGCAGTCTGCTCCACCAGAGTGGGCCGGGGCTCCGTCCCAGGCTGCCAAGCGATTTCCTGTGTTTCCTGCTGTAGGAGTGGCTTTTCCTGGCATCTCTGAGACACCAGACATGACAAGTTTGCATTTTGGCAGTCGGGCCGGCCCAAAGACTTCTGCAAGCTGTAGTTTTCCCACCCCTGATCCACTTCATTATTTTATTTTACTGTTATCCCTTGCACAGAATCCTGCAATTCGAGTTGCATCACCTAAATAGTTGCAAATTCACTTCTCCTTATTGATGAAGCTGTGGATAGATTAGTCGAACAGGTGGACTGCTATGGATGCAGTTGCATGTGTAGTATGATGAAGTCAGTCAAATAGAAGTAAGATACTAAGTCATGTGGATGAAATAGTCGCCTTACGCCACAATGGAGCCCTGCCATCAACCCCCTAATTTGCCAGGTGAATTCAGAGCACTACACCATGTCAAATTTGTGACTGTAACAGACTCTGCCACTTGGTCAATAGTAAGAAGTACCTGTGCACGCGCATGCAAAGTGCTCTGTAATATCCCAACTATCATAGTCACTCGAATTGGTTGCATACTTGCCACATCACGGAGTTTGCTCAATAAGCAAACACGGGGAAGAGGCAAATAGATGCAAATTCAGACCTCTATGTGACTATTTGGCCTTTAGTCAATAAGGCCCAGAATCCCTTCTTTCTGGAGTTCTATCAATCCAGACCTCAAAGCTACATTCACCATCTCCAGAACATCATCTTGAATAATTTCCCAACAATTTACATTAATTACTTAAATTCTGCTGTTATACCATCTGAACCTGGAAATTTATTTTTTGACAAGCTATCACTTCCTTAATTTCATATAATTTAGCTTCAACTTTAATATCATTTTGTTCTTCTGAATTTAAAACTCTGCCAAAATTCCCTAAAAACATTTAATTAGAATCAATGCAAACTTTATTTCTCCTTAAATAGATCACTGTAAAAAATCACATAATTTTTAACATATGCATCTTTATTCCCATTTAGTTCCTTAATACTTTTCTTCACACTTTCAAAAAAAAGATTCACGTATACTTTTCATTTTTTCACTCTCAAACTAAATATTATACCTCTGCCTTTGTCCTTAATCCAATCTTTTATTTCCTTATGCAATAACTAAAATTTAACTTGTACATCAAACCCAAGATCTTTAATTGTAGTCATGTTTTGCAGTTTAGTAATTAAACTAATACCTTTTTCCTTTTCCACTTAATCCCATATTTTATAAATACATTTCTTAATTCCTTTCTTTAACCATTCTCACCAAATTAACAGTGAAGTGTTTTCAAACTCCTTCAGCCAACCAATTTCCTAATTCGTCTCTAAATTCCTGCTCTTCCAATAACTTTTCATTCAATTTCCATAACCCCTTCTCAGTCTGACATTATTGCCTTTTTAACATCTATAAAATTCTCATGTTGAAGGATTCATTTATGTATGTACGAATAATTTTATACAAATACAGTACAGGCATGGGAATAGTGCTAAATGGTGACTGAAACAAGAGGCTGGGGGTCCCTGACCTATACAGCTTACATTCTAAATGGGAGGAAGACTTAAATACACAGATAGGAAGGTAATAAGAGCTGTAGCAAAGTGCTGGGTCACTGGTCTATAAATACCAGTCCTAGGGCTGCAGGAGAGAAAGGCTTAAGATAAGAAAGCGCAGTATTGGTGTGTGGCGTGGAAAGCATATTGGTTTGTGAGGAACAGAGTTGACGACTAGCTATATATGGGCACACTAATGAAGAAATGTAGGCAGGGGCAACAGAGTGAAGTTGTTGAAAGGAGGACAGTTGTTTTTTCACAGGGAGCCATGAGACAGAGAGAGGTTGGGATAAAGGCTTAGGAGAGAGAATTCTGGCAGTAGAATTTAGAATAAACTGGAGTGGGAAAAGATGGGGAGCTGGAAGGACAGAAAGAAGGGCATTTATGTAATATGCAGTATGTTCACAGCTGGTTAATAAGTGCTCAGTCTTTTAGCATGGGTGTGGGTTATATGCATTTGCTTTTAAATACATGGAGGAAAAACAAACTGTTGGTACAAGTTTAATTTGCTTGATTTGTATTTCAGTAGAGATTAGCAGGGAACAAGAGTTTGCTACTCAATGCTTAACATCCCTAGACATGAGAGATAAAGATTTGATTGATTATTTTTGAATAGTTGTAAATGGATCTTTAATTAGCCTGCTTTGCCTTTGTCCTAATTACTCTCTTTCGAAAGAAAGGGAAACATCTGCAAAAATAGCAATGTTAAACACTGCAAGCCATGTGTATGACACCCCTCCAACTGGTTTTTGGAATATCGTGCAAGCTCTCATTGGCATAAATCACCACCTTTAGAGTGATCTATTTTCAAATTTCTGGTTCATGTCTGTAGAAGTCAGGTAGTTTGAAGGCAGTGTATGACATGCCATACAGGTGGATTTTACAAAAGTGCATATTTAAGTCATGAAGAGAAACTGGGCTGATAACACCCAAAAAAATAAATCCTGTTTTGATTGGCATGGCAGTTATTCACGTACAGCACTTAAAAAAATGATATATTTGATGTCAAAGTCATACTTATAGACATATAAGTCTATATATAGAAGTATACATCATAATTTATAGAAACAATTTAGATTTTGTGGAAGCACATATTGAATATATAGTAACTATAAATTAATCCGAGTCATTTTCATTTTTTGTTGTTACTGTTATTTTAAGGCAATGCTCCCTGGAAATTTGCACATTAGCCCACCTGTTTCTGTCGGTACGGATCTACGCTTAATGAACAAGGCAATCCAAACTTTCCAATAACTCAGCTTCTTGTAACAAATTTGGAGGCATGGATCAGCATAGTAACATAGGCTGAAAAAAGACACAAGTCCATCCAGTTCAGCCTATTTTCCTGCAATGTTGATCCAGAGGGAGGCAAAAAAACCCATGATGCAAGAGCCAATTATCTTCACATTAGGGAAAAATTCCTTCCCGACTCCAAATATGGCAATCAGAGTAACACCCTAGATCAAGATCCAGTCTACAGTTTTCTACTACTCATAATTTGCAATATTCTTACATTGAAGGAAAACATCCAAATCCCTTTTGAACTCTTTAAAGGAGCAGTCTAGCCAAAATTTAAAAAAAAAACACCTTTATATTTTTATGCTAATTACTAACTTTTAATAAATGTAATTTATCAATTAAAAAAAATTCTTACCTGTAAGAAGTGCTGTACAGCACTTCCCTGTTGCAGATTCCATCTTCAGACACTGCTGGCCACTCTACGGCATGCTAAATCACCCAATCCTTCTCAGAAGTGTAGTCCTCTCCAGCTGCGCTCCCAGTGAAGCCCCGCATCAGCATTTCCTATAAGTCACATGAGAAAGAGTGCATGTCATCCAGGGAGGACGAGTTGATCACATGCACCCTCTCCATGAGACTTCTAGGAAGTGCTGATGCGGGGCTTCACTAGGAGCGCAGCTGGAGAGGACTGCGCTTCAAGGATTGGGTGATTCGGGGCACTGTAGAGTCACTGGCAGAGTCTGAAGATGGAGTAGCACTTCTTTACAGGTAAGAATTTTTTTTTAATTGATAATAAATAGCATGTATTAAAATGCAATTTAAGAATACTTTGCACTCTCAATAACACACGGATGATACTTTTCTATTTACATAAAAACACTAAAATGGAATATTTCGTCATGTAGTAGAAAGTTACTTGTAAGAAAAAAATCTGTTGACCAAGAAAGCTTTTGACAGTATGCACGGGATAGGGCATAGCCCTGATGGACTTTCTACTGCAACCATTTATCCCAAATGTAGCAGTAATAGGCATGTTATTTCCAGCGGTAAGTATTACAGTTAATATGCAAGCAGATGTTAGTGTACAATGGATCATAAGCCACAAAATATATAATATGTTAATATATATTCAAGCATATTTTAAACACAAGAAATCTATATTTTTATCACTTTGTACTGATGATTTCATATCTTTTGCTTCCTGGTATAGCTATTATATAGGGGCAAATATTAAATTATTAATTAACATGTTTTAACAACAAATGATTCCTGGTAATGGTGGAGTCCATTGTCTTTACATAACTGCAAGTTTTACCAGTTTAGAAGCCCTGATTAAAAATAATTACTTTTGATCCGATCTTTTGCATGATATTTTGTGCTAAAACAATGCCATATTATCACTACACTAAATAATTCTGTTTTATATTTGTACTAAAAAAATGTAAATACACAATTAGTCAAATAAATCCAAAGAATGTGCACAAAGACTACTACAGTTACACATGGGAGACAATACAATGGCAGTAAAGATAAACACAGACTCCAGAAGCAAAAATTGCATTTATTAAAAGTTAGTAATCAACATAGAGAAATAAAGGTGTTTTTTTTTTTTAATTTTGGCTAGACTGTTCCTTTAATGAAATCAACCGTGACAACTTCTTTAGGTAGAGGGTTCTATAACCTCGTTGCGCTTACAGTAAAGAACCCCCTTCTATGCTGTTGTAGAAACTTTCTTTCCTCTATACGCAGAGGATGCCCCCTTGTTTCACTTACAGTTCTTGGCATAAATAGATTGTGGGAGAAATCTCTTTACTGACCCAGGATATACATGTATGTATACATGGTCTTTAGGCTACCTCTTAATCTTCTTTTTTCAAAACTAAACAATCCCAGTTTTGATAATCTTTCTTAGTACTCTAGTTTTCCCATTCATTTTATTATTTTAGTACTCCATCTTTGAACACGCTTAAGCTCAAATACATCTTTCTTATAAACAGGTGCCCAAAACTGCGCACAATATTCCATGTGTGGTTGACAAGTGATTTGTAAAGTGGTACAATTATGTTCTTGTCATGTGCATGTAGCCCATTTTGAGGTACCCCATGATCTTATTCACTTTGGCAGTTGCTACTTGACAGTGGTTTAAGTTTACTGTCAACTAAGCATCCTAGACTCAAGCATTCCTCCACTGAAACACTTACCGTATATCGTGTATAAGTTGTATATATATATATATATATATATATATATATATATATATATATATATATATATATATATATATATATATATATATATATATATATATATATATATATATATATATATATATATATATATATATCTCGTGTATAAGTCGAGGTCAGTTTTTGGGCCAACAATTATGAAATTTGCTATGACCCATGGATAAGTCGAGAGTAAAACTCTGTGTGTAGAAAAAGTATAATAATAATAATAATACTACCAGTAAAAGTCCCAAAGATCAGCATTTAGCAGGTTCCACCATGCAATCCAATTTGAGCACACCCATCAGTTAATAACAGCAAAAATAAATTGAATAAGGTGCTACCAAAAGGTAAAATAAATATCAGAAGTGAGAACAATTTCATATTAAATACAAATATCAAAAGGACAAAAATGCAAAAGAAATAAGATGATTAAAAACAATTAAAAGCCTCACTAAGAGGTAAAACCCAAACAGCTGTAAGGTAACCTGGTATTTAATTCGTATTAAATTAGTAAACTATAGGTCTAATTAGATCTGAATATGTACATACAAAATATATAAATCCATGACTAAAAGTTGATTTTAAAAGTAAAAAAAAGTGCAAAATACCGGTCAGAGTCAAGTAAACAGTCAAGGTCCCAAGATCAGCAAAATAGCAGGCTCAAATCGTGTGGTGATGCTAGATGCTTGTAAGCAAGAAATCAGAAGGTCAAAATGCCAGCAGGAAAGTGTAACTTAGACCGTCGACAAGAGTGGTGAAGCCAGGGACCCTAATGCACAGCTGCAGGGAATAGGACGCCGGATGCGTTTTGCTTGTTTAAACTCCAAGCTTCCTCATGTGGCTATCAAAACCCAATTCTGATGCGTTTAAGTACTCACAAACATACGGAATGTCATTACGTCGCAAACATATGGAACGTCATTACGCATCACATGATAGGTGCGTCACTAATAGGATGGCTCAAGCAACGATAAGGTATGTGATATTTATTTTATGCTGACTCGTGTATAAGTCGACTATACCATTTTAACTGTTTTTTTTAACACAAATTTCTCGACTTATACACGAGTATATACGTGTATATCTACTCATAAAGTAAATATTCTTATGACTAAAGTTATATCAAGCTTTAGATTTCCTTTAAGAAAATACATGGTCAACAATTATTTGATTATTATTCAAAAAGATTAACATGATAAGGCAGGGGTCGGAAAACTTAGAAGAGGAGGGAGCCATTTAACTTCCTCCTCCAGCGGCGACAAATTTTTTCAAGACGGAAAGGGGGAGGAGTGCACTTTCCCGATTACATGGCCTGCCAAGGGCCAATCAGAAGAGGTGTTGGAGGTCATGGGCTGGGCTAGGGAGATGCGCCCTGAGTCACAACAAGGCGGCTAAAGAGCCGCATGTAGTTCGCGAGCAACACTTTGCTGACCCCAAGGATAAAGGGAACAAAATTATACATGCCTAAAATATATTAAGAATCACACTGTACATTTCAGACAGTGTAGATAAACTAAAGAACAAGGCATTTAATAAGTCATTTTAGGACTGTATGTTTCTGTAACAATGTTTTTTCAGTTCAAAGTAAATTGTTATGCTACCTTTGTTTCAGTCTGCGTTTAGCGGTAGTGGGGACATTTGCTCCATATCCATATGAAAACAAAACTCTTTCCGCTTCAATTTCATCTTCCACTGTAAGAAAAGATATATTTTGGTTGTTGCTGTTGTGCTTTTTTAAATACTTTATATTTATTTCCCATTTCTGCCAAATTATTTGAATAAGTGCAACTTAAAGAAAATAAATACTGAATCCTTTAAAATACAGAATCCAAAGAATGAGGAGGTTTCCATGACATTCTGTGCAGCGCAGGTTTTTAACTTCTTCATGACTGATGTTTTTCACCACCTTGCTAAGCATAATTTGACGCTCACTTTAATGTCATTGAATATCATAAATGTTTTAAAACATTACTAAAGAAGTGATTTAGACCTGTCTCAGATGTCAGGTAAAGGGTTTACATTTCTCAACAATGGAAAGAAAATGTAATCTTCACCTAAAAAGTTACCTTATATTTGCTTCCCTCAATAGATCATTTTATACATTTAACACACTAGATAGGAAGCTCTTGTGGACAGGGTCTTCATTTTTACTTAATTATGCCTCCTTATTGTAGACAATTATAAATTCTATAATTTGTTATTGTGCATTTACCCTTAGTATGCAGGAAACGCTAGCATTTTCTAAAGTAATAATTACAGACATAGGATACTTACAATAACTCGCAATAGACCAAAATATAAAACTAGGAAGATGTTAAAGGAGAACTATATTGTTAAACCAAACGTACCTGGGCTGTGGATCGTGAGATGAAAGCTGATCTAGTAGCAGCATATTTAGGGGGTTATTGGCTAAAGTGCAAATTCTCCCGTCAAAGTGAATTTGCATCACTATGGCTGGCTACACTCTGATTTTCTACTCCTTATTGACTAAACAGTAGATTCCCATAGCAAATCTGCGACTGCGACAATATTCCCATAGTAAAGTTGTGACCGCGTCAGTAGCAGTCTATTCAGTAATACTGTGTGACCATCGTTAGCTGGTGAACTTGCCACATTGCAGAGTTTGCCGAATACCTGAATATGTTGAAGTGGTGAATTCACAACTTTATGAGACTATTCACACTTTAGCCAATAACCCCCATGGTGTACCGTTGCTAGATCAATAAGGTAAGTTTGGTTTAACAACATAGTTCTCCTTTAATAGGAATAAGTTTTCAAGGCTGTGGGCAACCAATAGCAAAATGTACTTTGTTTCTTAGAAAGTAACTATAAAATGAAAATGACTAACCATAAGAAAAATACTGCTTATTACAAAAATGATTTATTAAATAGTTAAAATTAGACTGATAAACAACTGTTGCCAATTTCTCCTTTAGGCTGGGCCAAATTACCAAATTTTTCTGTATGTTTTTTAAGAATAAGCACCAGGCGAAGAAACGCCAAACTGCTTTATGCATTGAACAGACTGAACAATAAACATTGCCAATATTTTCACCAGGTGCTGATGTGACGAAAAGAGAAAATCAGTTTTACAAGTGGAAAATGGCAAAAGACTAATTCTCCACTGCCAAAAATGAATAGCTTGTACAATTTTCATCATGATAAAACTTTCTTGTTGTAGTGCCCAGCAAAAAAATTCCAGAAATAACCTGTTATGGCATTGCTTTTCTCTCAAGTCTAGCCCCCTTATTGTTAAACTGAACTGACACAGAATTCAGTGTTATAATAAGAAAACATAAACTGCTATAGTACAGCATCTCGATAGTTTTAGATCTGTGCATATTTTCAGCAAATTTGCACTACATATTCATTTTGAAAAAACACGGAGAGATAGCCCTGGCTATAAAAGTTATTATATGAGCCAGCAGAAAAGAGGGGCTTCAGGATGAGTGCGTGTGATAAGAGTATATCTGCATGGTGTCCTTAAGTATTCAGCTTTTTAAGCAATGTATTTTCTAGCTTTCTCAAGATTAGTTTATTAAGTAATTTTATTTGAACTGCTGTAATCTTTCATATATTCCTCGTAAATAATGTTAATATTCATTCAAACACGTACTTTCTGCAGATTGCATTATAACATTATCAAGTTCCTGTTCCAGCTTCTCATATGTCTCCAGTCTTGTCCGAAGCTCAGAATTTTGAGATTGTAGCTCAGTGACTCTCTTTTCTGTACTAGACTGAAGACTGTAAAACTCCTTTGTAATGACCTGAAATAAAGCACATCGTTATTAAAAGAAATCTGCCTATCTTGGAACTACATAGCATGTCATTTTACATTTAATTAATATGCTTCAAGGAGTAGTTGCTGTTATACTGCTCATGTTGTTAGAGTATTCTATATAAACTTCAGCAACATAGGCCATATAAATGCAAATAATTATTTTATATATATATATATATATATATATATATATATATATATATATGAAATAGATGAGGTGATATTGCAGGAGATTCTGAGCTCTTCTTAAAGGATAGCGAAATCACTTGTTACTCTAGGAGTGAGCAGCTTGGGTGGGCTAATTATACTTAACCAGTGCAGATGTTTTGTCTTCCGCTGCATGCTGCTGCTTTCTTTCAGCCAATCTTTTGTTTTCGTAGGTTTCACGTCACAATCCACTTGTAGGTACATCTCCTTTTCAATGCCACTGTCGCAAATAAGCGCAGAAGCAGCATTTGAGTCCTAATACTGTTCCTGAACTTACTTACACTGGCAATGAAGAAGGAAGGTGGAAGTGCTGGGGATTGTGACACAGGATCCTGCAAAAACAAGACTGGCTGAAAGAAGCAACAGGAAACAGTTGAAGACAATACACCTGTATTGGTAAGTATAATTAGACCACTCAAGTTGTCTCACCCCTAGAGCAACAAACATTTGGTTCTTATTTAAGTTAAGTAAAATAAATATATTTTATTTTCTATATATTCTATTATAAATAAGGTTCGTTTAGTGTTCAAGTCCAACATACTCTATTTACATAAACACCAATGATCTAGGTGCTAGGGTTTGGACATATGTTAAGGTTTCATTGATATATACACTATACTATATTGATGACATACTACAACACAGCACCATGATTTGCTACTTCTTTACAAGTGCAGATAAGTCTTTATAGCTTTAAGCTTTGTGCAGAAACCTAGACAAAATGAAAATGTGTATACACTTTTCAGAGGTCTTTTGTGATAACTGCTTATTAATTATTTTTAGGGGAATTGCAAGGAATAATAAAAAAGCATTTTTTCCAGAATTCTTAGTAGTAAGTACAAATTGGGTGACTGCCGCCCCTCAGAAGTAGTCCTAGTTTTAGGGCTACTACTGCCATATAACTAGTGGTGTAACTTGGCTATTATAATTCTTGATAGCTCTTGTTATAATAATGGGTGTGAGCTGCGTGTCTGCTAAATGTGTTTTATTAGGTGAAGGCAATGTAAAATGTTTATAACCACAGCTGTATAGTATCCGACATATACAGTAGTGCCCAAGAGCTTACCATGAGAAGAAACAGGCCCAGGTGGAAAAACTGAGAACCACTGCTCTAACATTTGAAGATGAATAAGTTTAAAGTGATACAGCTCAACACTGCCAAATGAAAAAAAAAAGTACTTTAACTGTAACTTTTTTTTTTTAAACTGGTCAGGGACTATATAAGCAATTGCTTTTCATCTGTTATAATTGCTAAGAGCAACTTCACCTTTACCCATGGCAAACAGGGGATATTTTTGGATCATTATCATGGCCTGCATTCAGTTTACTATACAGTATGTGGCTTATATATTAACAAATACATAAATTTCAGTAAATTTAGACATACTAGAGAGCATCAGATTTTAGTAACAGGCATAAAGATATTTTGTAAACATGCTTTCCTTCTTGAAAATAAATCTGTTTTTAAACATCTCTGGATTGTTTTCAAGTCTATTTTTATAACAGAGCTCACAAGTGTTAATCAATATCCAGCAACAGTGAAAAAAGAGACTAATTTTAAAG
>WMED01012971.1:0-14605 GCA_019650415.1 Pipa parva
CTCCAATGTTACTAGTAAAAAAAAAAAAAATGCACGCGAGCTCCTGGTCCTGGCTTCGCATTTTCCAGTTCTCGGAAGTTCCCTCCTACTCCTTCAGCACCACTAGTGGGTGGCTCCCCCAGGGGCCGCGACCTGGGGATTCCCTTGTGGCAAAGCCCAGTACCTCCTTGTGAAGGTTTAAAGGTGAAGACTGGGAATCCGCGCCATGGGTGGGGCCAGCGCTAAATCCACTGTGGTGTTCTGTAAATTCCAAATGATCCTGACAGGATTGTTCACAAATTCTCTACTTTTCCCATAGAGGTAAAAAGCGAACAGCGGTGGATGCGTTTTATTGCGTATTACCAATATAAATCATTGTACTTTGTCACTAAGAGCTTACAACTAGCAAAGTTGACTTGATTGTTCATATACATCTATTCTGAACCTTAAAGGACACTTTTAGGTAACAGTAACATCATGTTCTGACATTCCAAATATAAAGGTGCCACTTTCAATAATCATTAATTAATTGCAAATATGTGGAACCTGGGGCAATACTGTAAAAAGATACAGCCTGGGCATTAATGTAAGTTATCGATGTGAATTAAATAAAGAGAAAAAAATAAGTATCTATTTACAAAAGGTTCAGTAACTTCTGTATCGATTAATTAAATTTGTATACAGTTATCAACTGTTCCTAATTAGCAGGAAAGCCCCTACTTGTATTTAATCCATCTGTCAGATTACATTGTCTCCCTGAAAAATAGTCCAGACCCTTCAGATAACTGACTGGCTAAAAGTATTCAGCGTTACTATAGGTAGCGAAGAATTTCCCATATCTACATACACTAATCATATATAACATGCTCAACATACAATAAGCATAACAGAATCAGAATAAGCATGAACAAATGTGCATGTTATGTATGTGGGCAAAATATGTATGTATAACTTTATTTATAAAGCGTCACAAACATACGCAGCGCTGTACAGTTCAGAATAAAAATAAAATACAGACATGGGAAATTGCCCTAAACAATACAGTATAAGATCACAAGGATACATCACTTTAAAGGGGTTTATTAACTAAGGTGCGAATTTGACTGTCAAATTCACAAACGGCTGATTCCCATAGCAAATCCGCGACAATTTCCCTATTGTAAAGTCGCGACAATTTTATAAACTTAAGATTGCGACAATTTTCTCATAATAAAGTCGCGACTGCTACAATATCCTCATTATAATGACACGACTGCATCTTTATCTGGCGAATTCACACCTATACGCAACAATTCGGACTTTAGTGAATAACCCCCAAATTTAAGTGCTATGTTGAGGTATCATTTAGATCGAATTTCATTTCACACAATCCATAGAAACTGGAAATTAAAATCAGGTCTGTAAAGTCTTTAATAAAACTACTGGGGCTTATTCAGAAAAGTCTGAACATTTGCGTAAAGGTCAGAATTCACATCTATTCGCCAGTTCCCGATCCTTGCTTATTCATCAAACGCTGCAAAGTAGCGAATTCCCCACCAATTTGGATATTTATGACAGTCATGATCTTACAGAGTCTTGGCATCACTATGCCATGTGCACACACATATGTTTTTCCCTATTCATCAAGTGTTGGGGGGGGGGTAATTCAGGAATGATCGAACTTACCTTGCGATGCTTCTCAACACTTTGCCGAGTCAGGTACGCGCTCCCTGGTCTCCTGCAAGCGGAGATCAACGTATGCTTTAAAGGAACTTCGGCGAGGTGACTCGAGTGGTCGCGAGGTGAGCCGAAGTACCTTTAAAGCATTCTAGGAGTATCAAGGCATACTTTGTCCCATTCCCCAGTTTTACTTCACCAGATCAAAGAGGAAAATTAGGGGGTAGATGGTAGGGCTCCTACTTTTCAATATGTCACACTATGAAAGAAGAGAATAAAAAGGAGAGAATTCACTAGTACCATCAATGCATAGCAAAGTGATGAAAATTCACTTCGACAGTCAAATTCTCCCTTTGATGAATAAGCTCCGTTACATGTCAGTCAATAATGGAAAATTCACCAATTCCTCAATTCATTTCAAAGAAATAAAAATATCCAAACAAAACCAGAATTTCAGTTTATTCCACATAAAGTATTTAACAAATTCGCATTAATCGCCTTCAACTAATTTACTGACAAAAAAAAAAAAATGAAATATAGCAGCAGAGTTAGCGTTTGATTAAAGAGCTCTTTATAAATCAACAAAAAAAATACAGTAGATTGACAAGATGTTCAACAATTAATAAATACATGAGGCAGGATTGTGTATAACTTGGCATGATTCATTCATCTCCCTGATCTGAAGCCAGATGGCAGGTACGACAGTAATGACCCATTCCGTTCCAAGCTTTTTATATATATTCGGAAGGATTTGGAAAGATAATGTAATTAGTTTCTACATGTCAAAATGAGCCATGTGCATGTATAATATAGTACAAATAATAATTATACAGCATTAGAATAATGAAAGTTAAAACGGGTATTACGGTTCATTCTGTCCACGATCGGTACAAGATATTCTAAACATAATTTCTGTTCTCAACTGGTACATTTACAATTTGCAATATTATTATTTTTTTTTCAGCCTTTTATTGCTGTATTCTTTGAACCCGAGTGAAGATTGTAAATATGCAATACCGTAAAGTGGTTACAAACAAGAAATCAGAAATGCATTTTTTTAGATTTAAGTGATCCTTTTTTTCTAAATCTTTGCAGCAAACTAATGAGGGTACAGTGACCCTTCTGCAAAAATGACTTTTTCTTATCCACTTCAAAAAAATAGATTAAAAGAGAATTTGTTTCCCTTAAAGGTTCATGGTTCAGTGCAAGTTTTCATGCAACCAGTGCAACTTCACAAAGACCACCTGTAATACTTCATTGCCGTTATTCCTAATTTGTGTTCGCCCACACACATGCATGTCACTTTAATAAAACATTTAAATGCATTGAGTGGCGCATCTGTTGATCACGTTTTTTATATTTTATTACTTCCTCGCTTAATATGGAAGCTCGCTGATTGATGGATAATTTTTCCGTCCTCCAACCAGCAGGATCTCCGTTTCTGGAAACAATTGTAAGGTCACTTTGAGATCATTCTCAAAGATAATTATCTTATCAGTAAGATCCTTCAAATTGTTCTTGTCTTTAAAGCTTGCACCATTGTGTATAGTAAGAATATATAGATCTACAGTATAATTACAGAGTGTAAAATACTGATTTATGTATGTCTGACTGTTTTGCTTATGGTATGGCTAGGTTTCGACGAGCATATGATGTGCAGCGCATCATATGATCGTGTGAAGAAAAAGAAAAATACACCGAGTGTATTTTTCTATTGTACTTACTAGCAACAGCGTGAACACTCCCTTGGCATTCATATCACTTCCTCTGTGTCGCATTTTGGGCACCATTCAAAATGTGACACACAGCGTTCCAGACCCAACGTATGCACATCATACGCTCGCGTGTCCGGAACTAGGTAAGTATTATTGGCTTTCATTGAGCCATATTTGTTTTTCACACAAACGTATGATGCGTTGCGCATCATACACTTGTGTGAACCTAGCCTAACAGAAGAGAATGGGACTTAGCTTAGTTTGTGCTAGTAATCTCTCTAATAGTTATTTTCTATAGATCCCAGCCAGGGTGTTTACTGACAGTGCTAGGGTTAAGCCCCTTATAGATCCCAATAAGGGTTTTCAATGGTAGGGCTAAGGTTCAGCCTCCATAGAGATCCCAATCAGGGTTTTTATTGATGTTAGGGTTGCAACTCACCTGCTGCCCACTTCTGCGATCCAGCGTCGGCATTTGTTACAGTCACCATCTTGTGTGGATTCTAGTTGCAGGCGGAGTGCTCGGCTGGTGCGTAAATAATACCTACGGACACCTTGGGTTTGTGACGTGCACAGTTGCGGGATTGAATCATGTATGTGGTAACACTCAGGAAACTATTTAAACATCTGTAGCATTGGGTTCAGCACCGTTTATAGGAGTCATTTTAATGTACCTGGTTGTGCTTATCTTTATGTCTGATTTACCATGTATGACCTTGGCCTGTTTCCCGATTCTGCCTGTTTGCCATCAGCCCTCACCCAGAAGGTGAGTCTGTTCTCTGATTTTGCTCCTGTGCCGCCTTGCCTTGACTTTAGCTATCATTCTGACTACTCTCTCTGCCTCAGGTTCCCTACTCTACCACCAGTGGACAGCAAACCTTAAGGTAGCAACCTGGAAATAACCCCTCAACAAAGTCCATACCTCCTTGCGGAGGGACAGGGTGAAGACCAGGTGTGTCTTAGATTCTACTCTTTGGGGTTTGCTAGCACCAAGTTTGCTGTGGTTCTAGTTCCTGTTGCCACCTCCCTCTGGATTTCTGGTCTGCCCATGACAAGTGAGAGTGCTGGAGGTTGGCCTACCTAGAGATCTAAATCAGGTTATTTAGTATCAGGGCTACAATATTTTTTTTTTTTTTTGAAAGTTCTAAATGCTATTATGTCAGTGAAGTTTTTAAAGTATCTTTCAAATGGTTATTGAAACAATATTAATTTAGCTTTTTCAAGAATTCCTGGTGCCATTTTGTTGCCCCCCACATAATCAGGATCTCACTCCATGCAGGCACTCCCTTGTAAGTATAAAAAATGGTACAATTGCATCATGGGAATCATGACTAGTACATAAACAGGAGCTCACCCCATGCAGACACTCCCTTGTATGTGAAAATAGTGCACCTTGGGAATCATGAATGGCACTTATATTTTTATTTTGTTTAACCAAGCACATTCACTTCTGTGTTCCATGATTTGCTGAGCATGCTGCTATGTAAATTACACATAATTAGTTTTAATAGAAGACATTTTTTGGAGAAGAGTCTACTCTGAAGTTTAGTGTAAATATTATGTTTTGATTTACCATCTGAAAACCATGAATACATATGTATCTAAAGCTATTCATTTATTCAGCTAAGCAAACTAAATTTGTTTACGGAACGGCTTGTAATGAGGTTAAAGCATCAACATGAAGTCATAAATGCTTTTAGCAGGTAAAAAGAGCTATTTTAGACATGAATATTTTTAGTATTTACTAAAAATATGCTTTACTAAGCAGTTATGCTTGAGCCAATATGAATTGACTTCAATGCAAGATCATGTACAGTATATGGAATGGGAGCACCAACAGTGTAGTAAATCCTGATCTACATAATAATTATTTTATAATTATTTCTTTCCACACATGTAAGAATGTAGTATCGGTCTGCATAGTCATGACTTTTATCTGAAGATGACCACTCACAAAAACTGAACACAGGACTATAGTTAATTTCTCTAGGGTAGCCAAAGTTGACTTATGCTTGAAGATACCTTGCTTCAGCATACAGACTGAATTATCGTACCATTACTTTGGGCTCTATGTATTGTATTCTGCATGTATACTGTGATATAAATTAAGATCTGTTTGATGACACACGTGTCTATTTTGCAGCAACAAAAAGATCAGGGATCTACTGGTTTCTAGAAAGGTTCACATGCATATAAGGGAATAATAATAAATGTTATTGTTGTTGTTTTATTTGTATTTATTTTTTTACAATGCCAAAAATTTCCCATGTTTTTATCAACAGGTAATTATGCACCCATTGCTTGTATGATTAATGCCAGGAGAATTGTGGTGTATCCATTAATATTCAGGTTCTACCCAGTCTATTCTCACAATACATACCTACTTTTTCTACCTGCTCTGGAGATTGCAAATCTAGGGTCAGATTTTGATGAACACAACCCTAAAGTAGATTTGTCAAAATAATCAGTTTGGTAAATCAAACATTTATGTGTGAGAAAAGCCAGTGTGACCACAAATATCATTTTTCTACAAAGCCAATGGCACTTTCAAAGAGAAAAATTAACAATATAAATATGCAGAACAGGCCAGCCATGAGAACAAGAAGACCCAGCCTGCCCTGATCCTATTGGCTGGTGATTATCAGGTGGTAGTGGTAGTCATGTGCCCCTCATCCTCAAAGGACTAGGTATGGGAAAATCAATGGTTTGAAGATTGTTGATGTCTTGATTATTAAATAAATACTTGTATTTCTTACAAATAAGTCCAAGGGGGTAATTCAGCAAAGTCCAAAGTCACCTCACGATCATTTGATTCACCTCGACAAAATTGTTGTGAGCTAATTTCTGTCATACAGGCGGACTCAGCGAATGCTTTAAAGCTATACCAGTCTCTGCGAGGCGACTCAAGTGGTCGCGAGGTGAGGCGAATCTCGAGGATCCAACTCCAGTAGCTTTAAGGCATTCACTGATGTCCGCCTGTAGGACAGAAGTGAGCTCGCAACAATTTTGGCGAGGTGAATCGAATGATCGTGAGGTGACTTCGGACTTTGCTGAATTACCTCCTCAAGAGTGAAATTTAATAAACTCAGAAAAGGCCGATTTCACCGTGATCTTGGCAGTTTCTCGTGGTAAATATTACAAGTGTTTTTAATCAATATTTACTGACAGAAACTTTTCAGTCAAATTTTTTGATGGAAAGGTAGCCATACTTTACATTAGTAAAAGTTGATCGAAAAGTTTCTGTTGGTAAATATCAATCAAAAAAATCTTGTGATATTTACTATGAGAAACTGCCGAGATCTTGCGGGAATAAACTCGTAAAGGAAAAATCAGCCTTTTCTGAGTTTATTAAATTTCACCCTAATTTATTAAACTCGGAAAGACCGCTCTTGGTCTTTCTGAGTTTACCGAGTCAAATCTCACATTGTTCCCACAAGATTTTTTTATGTGAGTTTTTCGATCTCAATTTTTCAAAATTTTTGATGGAAAGGTAGCCATGCTACTAATGTAAATTATGGCCACCTTTCCATTGAAATTTTTTTTTTTAAATCGAGATTGAAAAACTCAATCTCAAAGACTCAAAAAATCTGTTGAGATTTCACTCGGTACAATCTCGGTCTTTCCGAGTTTAATAAATTTTGCCCAAAATGTTTATCTTATATAAGCTTAAGCTGAGAGAAGGATTTGCTTCTTTAAATAACCATTCAGTATTCTGTACAGTATATACGCAAGATTTTCAGGAGCAAACAATTCATTGGGCCTCTTTTCCATTTGATAGGTGACACTTTGATGATATGGAATATTTTCAGGATGTAAATTCATTCATTTATTTTTCTGTTATTATAATAAAAAAAAAACCTCGCTAGAATTATTAAGGTGACAACTGTCAACAAGGAAATCCACGATTACTTATGTATGCATTTACTGATAACTGAGGATGGCTGTGAAAGAATTCTGTTGGAATTTAATCTTCTATGAATTAAGCAACCTGAGTTTCTCTTGTTAACATGCATGTCAAGGCTCTAAACATACAGAATGCATTGCAACCTTTTGTACCTTCGCTAAACTAAGAATTGAAATAGCCAAGCACAGCTTATAGTGTAAATTGTTACCATTAAATGGAAGGGGCCTGTACATGCCAATATTCTGCCCTCCTCCCCATTCTCCATAGTTGTCAACATGAAAGAAAACAGTGTTTCTAATTCTGTATTAATATTCAATATCGTTACAGTAAGACAATGACTTGATTTCCTATTGTTTTGTCATGTGACACTTTCTGTTCTTTCGATGATACTTTGGGTTCTTGAATGTTGTTCTAAGCTCAAAACATTGGTTTTTCCCTCAAAATTTTAGTAGACTGTGTAAATATATATATATATTTTTTTTTTTTTTTGGGTGAAATGGTCAAAGAACAACAAAATAGGCAAATTCATAAAGAAAATAAACAAAAAAAATTCTGTTTTTTGAAGCAATAAACAGAGAAGAAACAATAGAAGTAAATAAGATCGGAAGTCGTTCCATTATCCAAAGGACGATCAGTAATTTTACTTCAAGTACAATGAGGTTCTTCATTTTCTTTGGTAAAGGTTGATAAAAGGTGACAGAAAAAGAAAAAAAGTAATCACGGGGCAATATAAAATATTGGTCTAATTTCCACTTCTTAAAACTTGGTAAAGTTAGTGAATGCGATTATCAAATATTAATCTGGTAATGCATGCACATTGGGAGGCATATTAATGTCAAGTGTTCATTAAATCAGTGTAATAAATTCTAGAGGGAAAAAAACTTCCTTCAATTTAATTGGACAAATAACATTAGCATAGTAGGTCAGTATTAGCAGGCAGATGTTTAAAAGGAGAGAAAAATGATAATGTAATTTATCCACGGGAGAATACAATTCTTTCGTTATTTTTCAAAATATCTGATAAAGTATTCAGGACGGATCCTTAAGTTGATGTAATAACATGAACAATGTTTTTACTAATCCACAAACCATGATTATTATTGCTTATCTAATGAATAATAAATAAAATAGTTCATGACGAGTAATTTGATCCAGAGATTGATAGGTACTGATTCCGAATTGTTGTCCTCTCCAACATGTTGACTTGCAACCTCTCCGAATGACCTCTTTGTCTGTTAGGGACTTTGCAACAATAATGAAGAACCTAGTGTAAACACTTTAGGTTCTCTTTATGCGAAAGTATACAATGAGCAGCTATGGAAGGCAATCACACAACAAAACAAAACTAGTTTTTTTTACCCCTATATAACATATTGAGCTGATCATTTTCTAATTATGTCATATAGCTTTTTACCATGCTAACTTTGCTTTGTGCTACATTTGTAATTTGTAAAATCTTTTATTTTATGGTTCTGAACCAATGGGTAATTGCAAAAGTCACATATAGGTATCAGGGGTGGTCCTGGCCCTATTGGTGCCCTGAGCCTCCCCCCCTACGCTGCCCCCTGCCCCATACTGCCCCCCTGTATTGCACCCCCTCCTTTGCCCTGTGCCCCCCACTCACCTCCAACATAGTTCCAGTGATGCACCTACTCTAATGAGGTAAGTTGAATGCGATGGCGCTCCTTAGATGTTCGGGTATTGCCAGCAGCTGCCGAATACTGCTGACAAGACCCGAAGCAGCCAAGGAGCGCCGGAGTGCTTTCTCTCCTACAGAGAAAGATAAAATGTTTCTTTATTGATTGGGTTGGTAAACTGTTGGAGTGCAGCATGTTGACATTTTCTTACTCTATGATACTAGGGTAGTTTAATGGTGTTGGCAAAACATTTTTTCCAAGAACTTTTGCAATAGTATTATCAAAGCAACTATTTTTCTGCTACATTTAAGTAATAGGTTCAACTTATACCAAAAAGATCCCATTTTCAAAATACCAGTCTATTTTTAAGAAACCAAACAGCTAAGCCTGTTTCTTCTTCAGCAACGTCCTATTTTGTTTAAATAATGTTGGTAATGTGTGTTCTTGAGCCAAAAAGAAATCATGATTGTCAACATATTTGTTTTCTAATATTGTCTTTCCTTCATGAGGTATGACAATCTAAATATACACTTATGCAACATCTACAAATATTCTTTTTGAGGTGGAGCAAAATCAGGGCTACCAACAGGTGGGGGTACTGCAGTACAGGTCAGTCAACCAAGAGAGACAATTAAAAAAAGTCAACCGATGAATCCCGAGTGAGTGAGCAAACTTGAATTTTAAGGGAAATTTAATAAACTCAGAATAGCCTGATTTCATTTTTCCGAGAACATTTCTGCTGTTCGTATGGTGAAAATCGCTCAATATTATCTATCGATATTTACCGATGGAAACTTTTCGATGGAAAAATAGCCATACTTTACATTAGAATCATGGCTACCTTTTTATTGAAAAATCAAGATTGAAAAACTTGATCAAAAGTTTATGTCGGTAAATATCGCTTAAAAAAAAAAATCGCAATATTTACCATGAGAAACTTCCAAGATCTCACGGGAATAAACTCAGAAAAGGGAAATTGGGCTTTTCTGAATTTATTAAATGTCACCCTTAACTCTGAGATATATGGCTGATATCATCCCAGTACACAAGCTACATGGTCTGATTTGAATAGCTGTTAATTCTGGGGTGAGGGGGGGCTCATTTGATAGGTTGTGGAGGGGAGTTAATAAAGAGAAACATTTTAGCAAATTCATTGCAACTATTTCTATCTAACTTTTTTTAAATCTCTCCTTTCTATATCAAAGTATATTTGTAGATTGTTTCAATGTTTCGATTTAGTCTTTATTATTTACTAAGGATAATGCTGGACATTTTACAAAGAAACAATCATAACCATTAATTAAATACATAACAAAAGGCTCTTATTACACTTCAAAACACAGAGCAAATTGCGGTAATGTTCTATGAACATTCCATACAAAGGCACTCCAGGATTTATTATTTGTTACACTACAATGTAACGTTCTTATATATTTCTTTGTTTTGTGAAAACAGAAAAGCTTCAGAGAAACTGCGAGCAAATATTAATATTTATAGACTCACAAAAACAGTCGGGATAGTCTGCCTGCTGAACTACGTTTGCTTTATTGAGTAAACAGAGCTGTTATCTCACCAGGATATAGCGTATGTGATGAAGTAAAATGTCTGTATAACATTTCTCATTTGATATTGCAAAAATGTCTTCCTAAACGACAGCTCTGTGGTATCGCTAAAATTCCCTGGTATAAAAATGATAACCGAAGCAGGTCTAGTCCAGAAGATTTTGATTGCAGAGCTACTTATTCAACTAATACAAAATTCATTTTATATGAACCTCCAGCACGCCGTCAGGCTGGTTGCTGTGTGTTATGTGTTATTCCAGCTTAAATCAAGCAGCAATCCCTCAACTGTATAGCATTGGAATGATTCCATTTATTGGAGATGAAAAAAAAAATTCGCACAATGTTTTGAGGAAACTCCTTCATCAGGTGTTAAGTTATGTGTTATATAAGAACAGATTTGCCACATTAAAAACTGGTTCAGCAAAGGCCAAGAATCAAATGTGATTTAGAAACTGGTTTAAGAACTGACTCAAAAGTTTGGAAAATATTATTCTGGGAGTGAAAAGCAACACAGTACGCCATGTTGAATTCTTTACTGTGAAAGACTCCAATGCCAAATGAATATGTGAATTTTCCATGCGCATGTTAAAAGCTCCATAAGTCCATAAGCTTCTGAACTGGTCATGAATTTGCCATATTGTATTTTGCTGGATATGCGAAGATTGGGAAGTGGCGGATAAATGTGAATTTAGACCTGTACATGACTGGACTTTCATGAAGAAGAGTGCAAATATCAAGCCAAATCACTAGCAACCTACAGAGGAATTCATTAACAGGGACAAACTTTACAGAGGTCTAGTAACCCATCACAACCAATCAGAGGTTATCTTTCATGTTTCTATTTTTCCTATACCAGTAAATGCTAATTTTTTGATTGGTTGCTATCAGTTTCTAGATCTCTGTAAACAATTGCCTTTCTTGATGAATTCCCCATATGGTGTTGAAATATCAAAGGAACATTAATAATCTTGAATCAACCTAAAAGCTCTAGAAACCAAGAATAAAGAAATTAGCTCTAAGGTTCTTTTTTCTTAGTCTAAGTTTGTGGGATTAGGGTGTATCAACTAAAGGATCCATTGACCCCCTCTGCCACTTCTTACTACCACCTGTGTGTTGAATGTGACTAATTAATTAAACATAGAACAGCAAGAGCCAATGGAAATCAATATTTCAGTCTTTCATAATTTTTACTAGCGACTTCTGAAAATCAAATAAAAAAGAAAAGTGACAAATTTCCCCATGAATCTGTTTAAGGGACACAAGTCAGTATAACTCTAGATTTCTTACATTAATGTTACTATTCCATTACTAGGCAACATTGATAATAAGGAAGGACATTTTTTTTAATTTTCTCCATCTCCCTTACACACTCCATTGGGGTCATCTGAGTTGATGGAGTTGTCTTCAATCTTGGTCAGAAAGCCATTTGGTGGGAGGACCTTTAATTAAACATCATCTGCACCCAGATGACTGCAGTTAGAGCATGTACAGAATGTGTTCATCAACAACCTACAAAAATTTCTGTCAGGCAGCTTGGGAAAAACATTGGCTGTAGTTGAACCTGGGATCACTTGCCTTGGTAACTATTTCCTTAGCACTGTGCTATGAAGGCACTGGGCAGCTAGGAAAGGAGATCTGAGTGCTTGCTGTCCACTGGAACAGTGCTGAATTGGATTAACTACACTTAATCAGCTCAAGTGCTGTTTTATCTACACTCATCAGTACCATAAAAGCTGAGTTATTTTATGTTCCCCAAGCTGTTTTCAGTATGTCTTGCTCTCCTAATTTGTCTCTCTTGGGACTTCCTGAGTATCAACTTTCTAAACTGTCTTTAGACCTTAGACCTTTGCTGCTTATCCCTACCATTTGCTTGCCTGACCCTGAAGCTATTCTGGTATCTATGATCCTTGCTTGTACTGGGCTAGATTCAATCACTACGTCATCATTGAGTTGTACAGTAGATCATAGTTAATTTGACAGCAGAAAGTCTGGGCACCAAAAAGGTGTTGGTGAACATGGGTATTGGCCATGTTCTCTGGTGCTGTTGGGAAGTTAGTTTTCTGTCAGAGTCCAAAGTCTACAGCTTTGAAAACTTTACTCATTGATTTATCTGATTGTCTGGATGTTTAAATCTTAGAATATCTGACAAATTTGTACTCTGCTTGTTAGCCAAATTTGCCAATGAAGTGGGCTTTTGACCATTGGCTTGAATGCTGAGATTTACTCATGTATAATCATCTTCAGAATAAAAAAATATTTGGATTGTAAGCTCTGTGGGGCAGGGAGCTCCATCCTCTTGTTTCAATCATGGCCTGGCACTTAGAGTGATGTATTTTCTTGATTATATGCTTGTAATTTACTTCACTCATTCTTTGTTACACATTTCCCTTGTCCGTGTTATTACTGTATTGTTGGGTTGTACAGTGCTGCATAACCTTGTGGCACTTTATAAATTAAAATATACATATATACATACAATATACATCATCATTTGCAGAAATGTGTAACACTTCAACAACATGAAATTAAGGCCTTATTGACTGAAGGCCAAAAAGTCACATAAAGTTCTGAATTCACATCTATTCACCACTTCCCCATGTTCGCTTATTTAGCAAACTCTGTGATGTGAAGAATACACAACCAATTCGGGGGACTATGATAGTTGCAATTTTACGAGGCACTTTGCACCACTTTGTGTGTGCATGCACAGGTACTTCTTCTATTGACTAAGCGGAGGTGCGGGTAGAAGGAGCGAATGTGACTAAATTTACTGCCCCAAATTCACCTGTTTGACTTTGCCACATCAGACTGGTGAATTGGGGGCTGATGGCCAGGGCTTCGCATTCTACTTCTATCTGACTGACTACACAAGACAACTGACAGCGATAAGACTATCTGCTTGTTCAACAAGACTATTTGTTGCTTAATCAGTAATGAGTATTGAGTTTGTGACTATTTTAGCAATGCAACTCAAACTGTAGCAAAGTGCAATGAATTCACCCTTTAGTCAATCAGCCCCTTAATATGCAAGTGTATTTTTGTGTTTATGATTTTGTTACATTTACTAGATCTAGATTGGCACCTGTCGAATGTTAATGAAACAGATTTCAACTGAAGTCAACTTCATGCCAACTTAACTCCTGTAGAATAAATTAAACATAATCTGAGTCAGAACTTGCATCGCATTTAATGAAGATTAGAACACAGTGTAAAAAACTGCTTATAAGATTTGGAAATAGACTGTATAATTTTCAAGTTGCTCCCCTGAAAAAAAAATAAAAAATCAAACCTTAGCTTGGTATTTGCATGAATTAAAACATAAATAAAACAGCTCCTGTCCATATAATAACAGAGAAGGAAGGACGGAAATGAAACTGGATTTGTAAGAGGCAGCAAAGCAAAGATAATGCAATTAATATGCAAGCGAATGCAGAAAAACACAGGAATGCGCTCAGTGAAAACATCCGTCAAATATGCCAACGGTTTTCTGCTAATAAAAAATCTCCTTCTGTTTAAGTTACAAACTACAGAAAGGTATTAACAATTAAACTGAATTCAGTGAGCCCAAGCAACAAGAACATCTCGTTACGTTGACTGTGAAGACTGACCAGGTGGGATTAGCATTAAGGCGGATCCATCAAAGGAATTGTGTAGAATTCTCTCCTTTAGTGTAGAATGTGGAATGAATTAGATCAAACAGAAGAAGGCCTTGATTCAGACAAAGCTATTTTAGCAATCTGTCAATAAATAATGATTTGGAAAGATTGTTAACTGTTTTTTTGTAGATATTTTTTACTGTCTGTCTTCCAGAAAAAGAGATGCTAAATTCTGTTTGGTTTTTTTATTACTGGCTAAACAATTTAATTATTTAAAGCACTTACATAGGAAACTTCTAGAAACCTGCTAAAACTTTATAACAGTAGAATAGATTTCCAAAATAAATTTTAATTCTGATTGTCTCAATTGGTATTGGTATTAATTTGGTACTCACCTTACCCTCGGTCTGGGCAGTACATCTATAATTACTCATTCTGTATGTGCCGCTCACCTTACCCTCTTGTCTGGGTGGTACATCTGTAATTACTCATTCTGTAGGTGCTGCTCACCTTACCCTCTGTCTGGGCAGTACATCTGTAATTACTCATTCTGTATGTG
>WMED01012973.1:0-12370 GCA_019650415.1 Pipa parva
AGCGTTCACATCACTTCCTTTGTGGTTGCATTTTGGGAGCAGCGTATAATACGCCAGACAAAATGTGACACACAGCATTCTGGACCTAGAGTATGTGCATCATACGCTGGTGTGTCTGGAACTAGGTAAGTACCTTTGGCTTGCATTGAGCCATATTTTTTTTTTTCACACTAGCGTATTATGTGCTGAGCATAATACGCTCATGTGAACCAAGCCTAAATCTTCTTTAGTGAGTTAAAGTCATTTAATATAAAAAAAAATAGCAAATAATATTTAGGATGTAACTTTGTCTTTATTAATTTGGCAATTTCAAATATTATGCATGACGTTTGAAACAAAACTTTGGTAACAATAAAATAAAAGGGAACTACGAGATATGAAAATCTAGCGTATGATCCAAGTAGAATTAAAGTAACCTGCAAGATGTCTCTGTGTCTTTGTAATGTGTGCATCAGAGCAGCATTTATGGAAGTCACCCCAGCTGTGCTGCTGTATTCAGCCATTTTGTCATTTACTCCAGTAAGCTGGAAAAGAAGACAAAGTAAAACAGAGTTGATCGGAAATGGTCCAGCAATCAATGTTGAGACAGGACTTTTGGTAAATTTTTACCTAAGCTCAGAAAGTGTTCCTAATTTGATTAAATGCAAATTTTATATTTAAAAACCTAACGTCATTGAGGCCAATGCATGCTGGAAAACAAATACAGGGCACTCTGGCCTATACTCTGGCGTGAGGTTTTTGTTATAATAAAAAAAAACAAACTAACATTAATGAAGACAATTACAAAAATTATTAACGTGGGATGAATTCTTACACAATGTACTGAAATCTTAGAAAGAATACTGAAAAAAATATTCTGCACTGTAAAGCGTTAAAAGATACAAACCGTTTTCTCCTTAAAAAAGGCTATGCAGAATACATAAAATTAATTTAAAGTAGGATAGACCTGATAGCAGTGTACAATGTAAGGTTTGAAATCTACTGCTATGGTAACCTTATAGAACACTCAGAACTTGTCTGATGCTCACAGTGGTCAAATTTCTGACTTTAGGAAGTAATGGTAGTAATGGTATAGACAGAAAACCAATGAACTATCATGTGTTTTGGGTTTTTTCACTGAAACTTAACTGTAGCTGCTTGGATAAATAATAAGTATCTTGCATTATGCAAGTAAAATAAACATACCAACACTCCAACAGCAGTATGAACACTGATATATGAAATTTATATTTATTTATTACTGATTCTTATACAGCAACAAAGGCCGAAGTTCAATAAACTCGAAAAAGACTGATTTCGCCTTTCCAAGTTTATTCCCGCTAGATCTCGGCAGTTTGTCGCTGTAAATATTTTTTCAATCGATATTTACAGACAGAAACTTTTCAATTGAGTTTTTCAATCGAATTTTTTGATGGAAAGGTAGCCATACTACTAATGTAAAGTATGGCTACCTTTCCATTGAAAAACTCTAGCAAAAACTCAATTGAACAGTTTCTGTTGGTAAACATCGACTGAAAAAATCTTGTGATATTTACCGCGAGAAACTGCCGAGATCTCATGGGAATAAACTCGGAAAGGCAAAATCAGCCTTTTCCGAGTTTATTAAATTTTGCCCTTAGGGTGAAGTATATAACTGTCTAAAATAACACATTGTCAGGGAAAACAAGCAAACTTTTTAGTCCAGGAATAGTTGAGCGTGCCAGGCTTTTGTCCAACCACATTTTTAGTCAGTCAGTGAAGAAGCCCTGCCTAGCTATTAGTTTGCAACCAATAAAAAATGTAAGAGCACAACATATAAGTAACATAGTAAAATTAAGTTTCCAGCAGTTGCTTTTTAAGGAAACTGAAAATTGTAGGTCTGGCAGGGATATACTTGCCATTTTTAAATAATCCCATCATAATGGCATAATGTTTATCATGTTAAACTAGAGTCCACAGAATGAAACCAATAAGAAAAAGTGGTGACACAAATAATAATTTGTGCAAAAGCCACTTAATATTAACCAATATTCACACTATTTTAACTGGATTAGCAGCAATACTAATGTGTAGTACTTAGTAACAAATATGAATTGGCATAGAATTTTACTGTTCAATGGGATGCATTTTGAGTAAGCAAATATACCTTGGCCAGAAGCTGTTCAATCTCCACTGCCATAGTTTCAAACATATGATCTTGGCTTGATCCATTTAATAGTGGAGTGGTATCAGAACTAAAGTAAAAACAAAATACCAGTTCATTCAAAACAATACACACAGTACATCAAACCCTACATGCAATACAGTCAGCTTTAAAGAGTATATAAACCCTGTCTATAAAGAAAGCCCCTCATATCAATTAAAGAAATCATGTCTTACCTCTTAAATCAGCAGGACACACTATCCCCCTCCCCTCCTAACTGCTTTCTCCCTTTGATCACTTTCCTTAGTGGTTATAGCCACGCCCCCTCCTTTCCGATTTTATCTTTGCAAGAATTCTCTGTATACTGTACAAGTAATACTTTCCGATATGTTATACCTCTGACTACTTTTTAAAATCTTTTGAAAGAGATTTGCCTTATAATAAATAGGTTACTACAAGTAACTGGTATGATGGTGATGGCAACTCAAACACAAATTAACACAAGTCTGCATTGTCTACTGTCAATGTTATTTGTTGTACGGCGGCTTTGCAGCTTATATAACATAAGTTAAAGGAGTGTTGAAGGAAACCATGTTTTGTCTGTGTTAACCACAACCTTCATACTCTCAGTTATGAATTCTGAAGGATGACCAACATTTACAGTCGCACCATCTTGTCCACAATTTATTTGCTATCAGCGTTTCTATTTTTTAAGACTAAGTACCACAGACAAATTACTCTTGCAGGTTCCCAATTAACTAAAATTGGTACTTTATAAAAAAATCTTGGCGAAGGCATTTTACTACTGAAAAGCATTTGCAGCTAATCCTTTAAGAGCTACCAATGTAGAAAATGGGAGACCTGCAAGAGTTGGTTTGCCAACCAGAAAAAAACATGCGCAGCAAACCTCCTAGCGTGGACTCTGCCCTTAGAATGGAAATTTGCCAGCATATCAGTTACATCTAACTGACAGTAACCTAAATACAATACAGTATGACCAACTTCCCTATTAAGTAGTTTAGTTGCACTGGAAAGAGTCCTATGGCAATCTCACAATACAAAGCTCTTTCAACCCAAATGCCATGCTGCAGTGGATCCAGCATGCAAGCAGAAATACTTTATACGTACTAGCAAATATGCAGTAATAATGGCAGAAACCCTATTATAAATCATGTAAAAGACTAACAAAACAAGACATCATATTAGAAATGATAAAGCTCTTAAAGATAAACAAAGGAAATCATGTAGTACCTATACCTGTCGCGCCTTCCCTCCCTGGCATTGCTGTGACTGTAACTTGTGCACAATTTGCTGAAAGACACCAACTTCAGATCCAACTCATTCTCCAGTTGTCGAGCCTGCTTTCTCAAATCTGTTTAATTACATAAAAACAAAAGTGAAAGTCATAAAAAAATGTAGTGCCTTCTGGGAATATTTAAGTAAAATTCTATGAAAATCTAAATTCAAATATTATTACTAATACTAATTCAATGGTTACTACACAGATTAAGGGATACACCCATATAACATGTTTCATAATTACTATACAATTTACAAAAAGAAAGCATAAAGACACAATAGCTGTTATGCTCTTGCTAGAAAGAGCTTACAATCTAAAAGTAAAGAGGAAATGAGATATAAGATACTTGGATAAACTATTGTTTATACAGAGATCACCATTAAGCCTGCAATAGTCAGTTTCTGTATTTTTTCTGGCAAATATTTAATAAAAGGGTATGTAACACTACGTTAAATGGTATTTACTAAGGACCGTTACTAAGCTACATTTACCATATACTTCACCATTATGCACATGAACCAGGCTAGACACAATCCCCTCAAGTAGGGCCGCTTACTAATTGGAGTGGGCCAAAATATTTTTAACATTAGATTAATTACTGTGGTGCAGCAAATAATAATTATACAGGGCGCCAGTGGTTCTCTCATAACACAGGATAATTATTTATTAACAAAACAGCAGCAGAGGATAAAATACTTAATAACTGTAGCAGGGAGTTACAGTTCACATAATCAGAGTTAAAGTACACTGCATCCCATTCATATCTCACATATATATGAATGACTTAGAGTGAATGTAGATATACAATCACTATAGAATAGTGGTGAATGCAGACACATACAATCACCAGTTACCACCACAGAACTTACATATTAACAATATGTAATTTTCAACGCATAGTTACCACTCCAGTTATTTAACCCCACACTACACACAGCCAAGTGACATCTAGGGGATTCCAGGACAACCCCACTTCCTGTGAGAGGGAACTCTAGAGGCCTTCCTTCTTTGAGAGGGCTCTCCCCTGATTCCTAAGCCTGTCCTGCAGCATTACTATGCTGTGTACCCTCAATCCTCAGAGGAACATGCACTGGCCCTCTAGGCCACTTACTCTCCTGTTGGGGTGTTGAGCTACCCATGTAAATAATCCCTGGTAACCATGTCACTATCACTCCCTAAGGTGAGCTTACTTAGATAGGTCTCTCTATCACTTAGTTTACATGTGGTGTCTCTCCTCCAGGAGGGCGGAGGTGAGGAGTTGCTCCTGCAACCCTCACATGGCAGCAGGTAGAGGGCCCAGACACACCCAAAGTACTTGCTTAAGTAAACTCCCAGATAAACTCTGATTGGCTAACCTATCTCTGGCAGGCTACAGAAGGGCCCAGAAACTTCCAGAACATTCTACATACATGTATCAACAGGTGGAGTTCTGATCACACTGCATAGCTCTGCTAACAATAAACAGTTATATTGGTATAATTGAGCATGTAAAATGTGAAATTTACCAGTATACTACAGGTATGTAAACCCTATCTATAAAGAAAGCATCATTTACCTATTTTCAAGCAATAAATCGATTAAAAAACTCCTGACTCACCTTTAACTCAGCAGGGCTCAATATCCCCCTGCAACTGCATTGTCTCTATTAACAAGTTCTGTGTATGGGAAGTGTAAGGTTAAAGCCACACCTCCTCCTCTCCCTGGCTTCTCTCTCCACAGCCATAGGACTGCACAAGAGGTTGGAAAGGTCTTACCTGAGCATGCTCAGGGTTATAAACATGCTTTTTAGATAAGGAGAGAGGGAGGAGTTTCCCCCAGAAAAATGGCTCTCTGTGATGTCACTCAGGGGCATGGCTTAACACCATTGCACAAGAAGATTCTGTACACAAAATGGGAGGGGGAGCAGGGCTGTTTAAACAAGAGCCAAGTACTACTGACCCCAAAATTATTTTTACATTATAATATTTAAGTTGGCTTTCTATGTTTATACATGTCAGATGTAAATAATGTTTTTACCCAAACTTTTCATATCCTTTAAGGATATAAAATATATGTTTTTGTGAAACAGTAAAATTTTTTAGCTTCTCTTAAATTTTTTACACTCTTTAGCATCTCTAACTGCATGAGGGAGCTATTTGGGGAAGGGAGTAATGGTAGTAAAGTGAATGAGATCTGAAGAAGAGGAGGATTTCATATCCAGAAATCATGTTATGACTGGGGGAATTCCTTGAGATAAGAGAAATTATATAATAAGGGGCAACAATGTTAAAGAGATATAATATCCCAAAATAGTACATTTTAAATAATACCATTCCAACATGGACACATCAGTTAATTGAACTGTACTGACTATTATGACTCAAAATATCTAATTTTCAAAGTAATGTTACATAAAAGTAGCATTTTCTGCATCTGCATAGGTCTCTTATCTCAAGATTAGATACAAAATGATGGACCCTAAGCTCATAAACATAGCTTGTATTGCTAACAAAGTGAAATTAGCATTCTCTTTTGGTAAAGAAGAAGAAGGTAATCGTCAATCATGAAGAAACAAAAAGTACTAAAAATGTTCTTAGAATAAAAGTAAATAACATTTTTCAAATGCCTTTTTTACCTAACACTATACATTATTGTAAGGAACAAACAAAATATTCCTTTAAAGGCAATGACACCTGAGGCATTTAAAACAGAAGACACATTGACAAAATGCGTCCCATTGATTTCAATGGCAACTGCATCAAAACAGATTTCCAACTCTATGAAAATCAGTTTTGACGCAGTTACCACTGAAATCAATGGGGCATGTTTGGATTTGTTTCAGTGTTTTGACACTGGCTTTACAGCCAGAATCACACTTCTACCCTAAGTCAATTAATCCCATAAATAGTGTATGCTCTGGGCAACAAGTAGGCAGTGTAGAAATCTGCAAAGAGGTGTGTCGGAAAATAAATAAAAACAGTATGTATGAGGCCACCTAAAATGTACTAAAGTTGGACAAGTCTATGCAGTGGCAGAACAAAGTCTAAAAAGAATATGTGAAGTGCATGGTCAAGAATTGTACCAATCAGTAAGCGAATTATGTTGGAGATACAAGAAAGAAAAGGGAGATATCCTACACATTTTCTGGTCATGCATACTCATACAAACATACTGGTTCAAAATTCTAGACACTGCGAAAGAAATACTAGGAGACATGATACCACACCAACTATCTGATATCCTACTATTTATTATACCAGTAAACCACTTTGTCACCAAACTTGAAATCCAACTCCTAAATGCAGCAAAGATGCTAATACCTGTACCCTGGAAATACACCTCACCTCCTTCTTTAAAGGAACAGGCCCTAAAAATATCTGAACTAGCAGAATTCGAAGAATTATCCTCATATAACCACAAGCAGAAAATTGAAAACCAAAAAATCTGGCACAGATGACACTGCTATACAGAATCAAACAAATAGACATTATAAATGATTACTAGATAATTAATAGCAAACGTAAGCACCTGATGGGAACACATACCCCACTCCCCTTCCACACCTATTTCTCCCTTCCCTCTCCTTGCTTTATTTTCCACTTTATTCTTCTTTTCTTTCTTTTTCTTCCCTCTTCTACAACCTTCTTACTTATCAATACTTAATAACAAATCACATCAAGAAGACACACACAAACTATGGCAGTCAGATAATTTTATTATATAATGGTCTATATTCAGATACTTTTAGATAACATAGCAATAGCACTTGAAACCCAACATAGAATTAATATCATCATATTCAACAACAAAGTGCATTTAATATCTACAAAATGTTTGTAAAATGTTTATTTAATATTTATTTATTTAATCATATTTCTTTCTGTATCCAACGTTATAAAACTAATAAAAAAATTTTAAAAAATGTAGAAGGAACTGATACAGCTAATATTCTTAAACTGGAGACAGTAAGATTTTGTAGAATAATGCATAAATAGGGAACCAGAATGTTCAAACCTTGGCTAGACTGATGGTGATGCCAGTTAGGGCAAGGCATAATAATGGGTTGAAAGATTACAGGCTCTTTGTATTCGTAAGGACATTGAAGCAAAAAGGAGACATAAGGTCTCATGCATATATGGCTCTGTGTAGCTGCAGTGTTTTGTTTTGCAGCATAGTCATTTATTTATTTAACCCTATAACTCCATACAAACTCAGGTGCTCATTTGTATGCAAGGTTGTTTCAGTCCTTACAAAGCAATAGGTCTCATGCAAAAACAAAATGAGACATATGGGGTTGTCCAATGCAACTGTCCTGCTGTACATACAGAGGATCATGACCATAGTCATACCAATACAGAACAGAAGAGGTGCAAGAACCTTGTAGTAGGTTAACAGAGAGGTGCTTATATGAGGAAGTAGATTTAGAGAGACACAGGATTGACTCAAAATATGGGAGAAGATCCAGGATAGAATTGGTATAGGACTGGAGCGTAGGGACCCACTGATCAAAAGAATCTCATGTCTCTTCATCCTCCCTCTTCACTCACTATGATTTTCATGTATGCCACCTCATTTTTTGTATCCAAACCCCTTACCTGGTTTACACTACCCTCAGGAATATGCCATGATGATGCCCAGCAGGGCCCACTAGGAAATTCCCCTATGTTAGTGATGGAGAACCTTTATGGCAACGAGTGCCAAAAAGGTGCCGGTGCTGATGAGTGACGTCATCGCACTTGTGTCGGGTGAGGAGCTCTCCTTCAGTGAAGGTTGCGGATTTGACCTGAAAACTGTTCGGTGGAGGGAATCAAGTATGGCAGCGGTGGCAATGGCGCGCGTGCCATCTTTGGCACATGTGTCATAGGTTCACCATCGCTGCCCTATGTTTTATATGAGCAGACCAATAATAGACAATAAATATGTGCAATATAAATTTGGGAAGGGCAGCCTGTTGTACAAACAGTATTTTTTTTCTTAAAGTTGTAGTTTACTCCCATCCAATTACATAAGATAAACCTAAAAGTAAACTATATACAATTAAATTCACATGCAACTCTACCTATTGGTATTGATCAGAAAAAGTCAGACAGGATACTGTTCCTAAAGAAATTCATCTTCACAAATTGTATTTTCTCACATTAGAAGCAAAGGTAATTTTATGAAGTTTACAAACAATACCAACTGCATTAAATATAGTGCACTTTGTCACTTCCTTAAAAAGAATTAACAAACATAATGACATGTTTATTTATGCAGATACACCCTAACGCAAAAATGTTCTCTTTGAAGCCAAACCTTGTTTCTCATTGCTGTGTTTAATCTGCTTTCTATACGTGGACACATTTGAGCTACTGCATGATTTCATATACCGGTATATAACAGTTTGCAATGAGAAGTGTATCCGCTCAATATATTAGTAATTAGCATAAATAAAATAAACAGTCCTGTTTTATGTATATATCAATACCATTCACAAACTGGGATGTTGCAACATTCCACATTACTACTTAGATTGTAAGCTCCTTGCGGCAGGGACCTCCAACCTCTTGTGTCAATCACTACCTAGCACTTAATTTGATGTACCCTTGTTATATTTTACTTGTATTGTTTAATGCACTTTTCCCTTGTTTGCATTGTACTTGTATCGCTGAATTGCACAGCGCTGCATAAATTTGTGGCGCTTTATAAATAAAATTATACATACTATCCTTACAAAAATCAATAATAATATGCACTATACTTAGTAGCAGTATAACAATAGAACATTGTCATGCTCAGCATTGTTCTATACAGCATAGGACAGTCCAGAAAATGAAAATAATTTTAACTACAAAGTTCCCCACACTGTAAGCACTGAAAACAATAAGTTCACCTTCTAATAAGTAATTATTCCTGCTTTACTCCAAGCACTCTTTGTTACATACTGGTATACAATGTTCAAAAACTCACTGGGTGTTTGAATCAGTCTAGTAAACGCTGATACTGGGTGATATTAGTAGGTATTCAGTTTTCTAATGTCAAGAAATCTCCTCTCCCTAGAATAACTTCCTCCAAGCTCTCAACAGTTTGCCTGCCATTTCCTAATACCTGAGCTTGGATCAAACCACTGCTCATTTCCACATTACTCTTTCCATTAACAGCAGGTAAAACTGGCAGAGTAAGTTCCTCTTATACTGGAATGCAATCTCCCATTGTCAGCATATACTTGAGGAGCAGGAAACTACTACCTTAAACAAAGCAATACTGCATATGCCACCACTACTAACCTTTCTCTCCCACACAGGTTGATTGAGAGAATCCCGGAATAGCTGAGCAGTACTTGGGAGAAGTGACCAGGGTTACACATTTTCAATGGCATTTAAGCAAAGCAATTTTGCCTATACTGCTGAATTACTTCATAACACTGTGTCTAATAACTTTTAAGGGAACACAATTTAGCCATCCCAGACTTAGAACCTTTCATGGAGCACTTCAATTGGTGTAACTGGTTTCTGTCTGACCTAAAATAAAATTTATTTATCTCCTCTCTTTTTTTCATAAATTTCATTTTTATTGTTTTAATTGATAATCAAATAAAGTATTTTTAAGGTGTGCGGGTTTATTATATGCCCTGGTTTCTTGGTCTTGCACCTTTTCAATTGTTGTACATTAGTAACTCACAAATTACTTTTTATGGTTCTATAGGGCTCAGGAATAGAGTAGCAGCATGTAATTTTCACATCCCTTCTCAGTTATATGTCAAGACAAGACATCAACAAAGAACAGACATCAGGGGCAGCGCTGGAGGTTAGTATCTTCCCATTTCCCCCTAGTGGACCTTGTACATACTGAGTGACTACAACACATTAACCAAGAAATTGCATACAATGATGTTTGCTTCTTCGCTAAGGGAATCCACTGCTAACATCACAGGCTGGCTGGCATGCTAAATGCCACCCAGCCTGTAACTAGCATTTTCCAGGCAACACCCCCCAAGTAAATTAATTGGGTTAACTTTAAGCTGCCCCATTTCACACTGAACTGTAGAAATATGGCAGCTTAGAAAGAAGTCGGCTTAACACCACCCCTCAGCTCTCTAACTTGGTGCTGATATGCTGAGCCTAGCAGAAAGGTTCTGTGCCATAGACCAGGGGTCAGCAAACTTTAATATCAAAATAGCCATTTTGCCCTTCTTCCACTAAAGCAGGGGTTCTCAACCTGGGGGTCGCGAGGCCGTCCCACTGGGGTTGAGAACCGCTCCAACTCCCGGAAGCACCCACAGGAACCCTTCTTATAAGGGTTCCTGCGGGTGACGTCGGCCTTAAACGTCATCATGTGACGCGCGGTGTGATGACGTTTTGGCTGAAGGTCACCACGTGACGCGCGTACGTGATGACGTTCAGCTGAAACGTCATCACGCCGCGCGATGACATCAGAGGAGGGTCGCGGTCTCAACAAGGTTGAGAACCTCTGCACTAAAGAAAAGTAGTCTGGAGCCACAAAACATAACAGCTTAGAAACTTAAAAGTTTCAATCTTTTTTTAATTTTACCAGTTACAACATCAGAATACAACAAACAGAAGAGAATATTAACAAAAATAAAAGTATATAACTCAAAATTACACTGATAAATAACCTTTATTCTTTTTTTCACTTGCCAATCATGGCAGAAGGGAGCCACAACAAGGAGGATGAAGAGCCACATGCGGCTCCAGAGACATGGTTTGCCTACCCCTGCCATAGACACATTCCAGAGGTTGGGGGAAGTTTCTGATGTAACAATGTACTGTTCTTTCTAGTGTTGAGATGAAAGTTCAGCCTGTATGTCTGACATGGCTAATTTAGCTAGTCACAGGCTGGATGACTAGCAAGCTACTCTGGTTTTAGCTGCCTTTTAAAGATCAGCACTATTAATTAATGTAGAAGGCCTAGAATTTGTATACCATTATATGGAGGTACAGATGCTAAAAAAAGCATATTATATAAAAAAAAAATGCTGCTCTAAATGTGGCATCTGGTAGTGGTCTTGATCTGACATCCCTGTGACCAGCGAAAACAGCTACAAAGACTGGCTATCTCCATTCCCCTAGTATCGAAAAATCAACCTCAGATCAGATCTTCTCATCCCATCCATCTGCTTTTGCAGTGGGTGGGTATAAGGACATCAGCAGTCATATGGACAATGTAGCCTCCATCCCTTGATAAATTCAATACATCTAAACAAAACTGATGACTACAGGATCATAATTGCACTAGGACACACTATCTGGTTACTTTGTTGATTTTTTAACATTTTATATTACACTTGGTGACATAACACTATTGCACATCACTGCATCAGTCCTTTGTGTTTTACATTTGCGCTTTGTCATTTGCATTGTAAAACACAAGGTGCACTTTACGTCTACAGTCAGCTGTAAAGAATATCGTGTTACAAACTTTTTATAATAATCAGGTGAAAGAAAGGAAAGCCCTTCTGTTTAACAAATGCCCTGCTTTTGTGAGAAGCAACAAAGAGAAAAAAAACACACTATGATGAGGCATATCTTTGGACTCCATAACAGAAACTTGCAAAGGCTAATGCCAAAATGAAAACTGTTGAGAACACTGTAATACCAGGTTAATAGGTCTGATCTACATAACTCAATAGGCAGTAAAGACAATATGAAAGGATATTATTGCACAGATTAAGATCATGGATAAGGAGATTAAAATAAGATGTGTCTATGCTGCAGACTGTAAGGAGCATTGACCAGCCTTTACAAACTGCTATCACAACACTTCCCTGTCCAGCGACTGTGTAAGTCAGGGGTCTCAAACTCACGGCCCGGGGGCCAACTGCGGGCCTCGAGACGATAGTTTGCAGCCCCCCACTTGATCCAACACAGAAGGTTTCCTGGCTGCCTTCCTCTGTGGTTTGGGGAGGGCATTTGTGACCTGATCGGTCACAGGAGCCAATAGGAACCCGGGAGCGCATGTGATCAGCGCTT
>WMED01012974.1:0-14605 GCA_019650415.1 Pipa parva
CCCCAATCCCCCCTAGCATACACACCGGTGTCCAGCGAGTCAGGACAGTGCACTCCTCCAAACCGTCCTGTTGCGTAAGTGACGCCGCGTAGGTGACGCTGCAGTCCTGCGAGTGACGTCATCAGGAGTGCGGGTTACCTACGCATCAGGACGCTCTGGAGGCGGATGACAGCGGACTACAGGAATCGGGTCCCCAGGAATCGGGTCCGAAGCCAGTCGGGTCCCCAGTAGCCGGCTGATCAGAGAGAGAGATAGTGGGGATATCAATGCGATCAGAGAGAGATTTGCATTTGCAGGTTCAGTTTGCAAATGCAGGTTCAGTTCATCTCATTGAAATTAGTTTAGATGCATGTTACAGATGTTTATTTTATCAGTGTAACCTAGCGAACTTTTCGGCACAGTGCTTCAGAAAAATAGACATTTTAGGTGCAAAACTTTCATAAAAGGATGAATTGTCACGTAAAGGTGTGAATTCACATTTATTCTCTACTTCCTCATATTCAGAAGCCTCTGTGATGTGGCAAATTCAAGACCAATTTGAATGCTCACAATGGTTGCGGACTTACAGAGCACTTCACTCCATTTTACATGCACAGGTAATTCAACTATTCATCAAGTGTTGGAGTCTTCGTAGTACTGAATACAACAAAGCATATTTGTGTCGCATTTGCCAGATTGAAGCAGCAACTTAAGGGGCTGATGACAGGGCTCCTACTGTCCAACTGATTATGCAAGAGACGGACTACTTCTACTAGGAGTAGAGAATGGAAGAATAGGAACCCGAAGGGATGAGAATTCACTTCAACAGTCAAAGTCTTAATAATAATTAAATTATTATTAAATAAATTGTTACTTTAATGAATAAGCCCCTTAGTCTTCATAGTAAATCAATATTTTATTTATAATTTCACAGAGTCTGCTACCCGATGGTAACAATATAACATGCTATTTCAAAATCACCTTTTAACATAAGAAAGGTATTTTTCTCAAACCGTCATTGGTATGAATACAGGTATTTATTAATTGTGATAAGGAAAAGATTTTTGCCATTAAGGTCTTTAACAATCTTAGCAAAATAAAGGACCAAACATTATAGAGCAGTACCATGAGGACCTCCAATATTTGGAGTTCAAGCATAACACATCTTCTCATTCCCCATTTAACATAATAGAATGCATAAAACACATCCATATTAAATAAACATGAAATACATAACACTTTATGAAGCCCCAACTAATAAAGTAAATATTTAGCATTACTTATTTAGGACTAATAGTTAATGAACTATTCCAGAGGAGGTTACAGAGGTGGCAGTTATCTTGCATATGAAAACTGTTTGACAGATTGCTTGATTCTAATCATATCCCTGCTAGATCATGATTTAAGGGATCTAATTGGAGGAACTATAATGTCAATCATCATTTATCCCCCACCCACCGGACTTGGGAAAGAAAAGTCAGGCTGACAGGGGAGATGACAGAGAGAAACGCTGCATAAAGGTACATATTTTTAATACATATATATTTATAAAAACATTTATTTCATTAGTAGAACCTAATTTAGTATTAGTTTTGAGGTTACAGGTGCACTTTAAGATCTTTATTTTTTAAGACCGAAAAGTGTTCCACTGGTTGAGGGAGGCAAAAACCCATTATTTCTTACGAAGATGGTTTAGAACAGTTTCTCTAAATCCCCATCAAAAAAGATCAGTGATATTGATATCGAAGGAAAAGGAGCTCCATTGAAAGTAACCTAAAATGTAGCAGTATTATTGCATCATAATATAATGACATAATGACATATTTATGTATATGATATATATACAGTATATATACCTAAAAAGAGAACATTTGAGCCAGATATATTCATTTCTTACTTTTATTCCTGTGGAAAAAGCTGTCTAGCAAGTCCTTTTTAATCATGTTTAGCATTTTCAGACAACCATGTTTTTCTTTTTAGAAATTTAAGTGTATTATTTTTTTAAATAACAGTTGTTTCCTAGTATGCAAGTAAGGATAAAATCAGGGTTAAATCACATGCATATTCAGTTAACAGTACACATATAGAAATTTCTTTCATATTATTCATAGCTCTCTGGGGTGAAGGTATATTGCTGTATGTACTGTATCAGCTTAATCTAAAAAGTTTTAATATAATTATCTAACTACATTTATTTGAATAGATTTTATTTTGGAAATAATAGGCCTAAATTAAATGTTTTTTTAAACAGATAGACACCAGACTGATAACATTCCAAGAAATAAGTGCCTAAATTGTTGGAATATGTTACAATCTGTTCTTTAACATATTGTAATCTGGATGCCTTCCACCTTATTTTAAAATATGACAAAATCCAGATATAATATTGTAATCAGTACAAGGATTCTATTTGTAAGCTTTGTACAATGTTTAGGAAAGTGGCCAGAGTGTGGCAGTATTGCTCCATCTCTCCATCTCCCAGTCAAGAAATGTTTATTTGTTTAAGAGAAGTTTTTGTTTGAGGAGTAAGACTAAACTGTATTCATCAGTGTGTGAATTGCTGCGTAAATGTATGAGTTTTCACTTCTCCATTTTTGCATATTCACAAAAGATCATTATTTTCAGCTATATGACAAGTTCACTCACAGTTTGAAACATTATTGCCATGGTTTGGTTTTACGCTGCGAATGCCACAACAGAGTATTCATGTGTTAGAGTTACAATGTACTCAAGCATTCTGCCATGAATTTCTGGATTTCACTTTGCCAAATGAAAGTGGTGAATCTGGGTGGGGGCTTATGGCAGGGTTCCTGTTACTATTCTAGTGACATTTCACTCAAAAGGCTTACAAAATGTGGTGCCAAGTGGCAACATGAGCCCGGGATTGTCTGTTGTTAAAACGAATGTAAAGGAGAACTGTTTGTATATTTGACTATTCTTGTTAACAATATCAGTGACTATTCTCAATGACTATTCTGGCACCTTGTATTCTAGGCAACAATACTTGCACCCAAAAACAACAACACTGAGCCTCATTGACTAAAGTCTAAGGGGGTAATTCTGCAAAGTGTGAACTTACCTTCTGATCCTTCTCTCCAAAACTGTTATGCTCTCGCTTCTGTCCTACACGCAGACATCAGTGAATGCTTTAAAGGTATTCCAGTCTCGGTGAGGCGACTCGAGTGGTCGCAAGGTGACTGGAATACCTTTAAAGCATTCGCTGATGTCCGCGTGTAGGACAGAAGCGAGCGCGTAACAGTTTTGGCGAGGTGATGCAAAGGATCGGGACGTAAGTTTGCACTTTGCTGAATTACCCCTTTCTAGTCACAGAGAACTGTGAATTTGCATCTATTCTTCACTTCCCCATGTTTGCTTATTGAGGAAACTCTGCAAAGTGGTGAATATGTGACCAATTGGAGCTCTTCACATAATTTTGTGTGCACATGCACATTCTACTATTGACTAAGTGGAGGAGGAGTGGTGTGAAGGCGTGAATGCAACTGGGAGAACTGAATTCACATGTTTGACGTCACCACTTCAGACTGGCGATGTGGGGGGGTTGATGGCTATACTGAGCAGACTGCACTAATGTGTGGGTGAGCCTCTGTTATCTAGCCATGCTCCTACTGAAGCCCCGCATTGGCACTTTCTAGAAGTCACATGGAGACCGTGCATGTCATACAGGGAGGATGCATTGATGACGTGCACGATCTCCATGTGATAGGGATCTCTTGATTAGGATGCTGTAGAGTCGGTGGTGCTGTTGGAGGCTGGGGAATGCAACATGGAAGTGCTGTATAGAACTTCGTTACAGGTAAGAATTTTAACTTTTTTTTTAAAAACAATTGATAATAAATCGTATTTACAAAAAGGCGCTAACATAAATAATCAAATTTATTTTGATTAAAGGGTAAAATAACCTTTCTGGATCATGAAAAGTATACCTTCTGATAACTTAAAGTGAACCTGTCACTTCAAAACTTGAATACTAAATTAGGTTCTGCTAATGAAATAAATGTTATTTTTAAACACATATATATATATTTAAAAAAATGTACCTTTATACAGCATTTCTCACTGTCATTTTCCCTGTCAGCCAACTTTTCTTTCTCAAGTTGGGTTGGGTGGGGCTAAAAGGATGACTGACAATCAGTTCATCCAATCAGATCCCTTAAATCACAGTCTATCAGGGATCTGATTGGAGGAGCTATAATGTCATTTCATTTACCCCGCCCAACCGACTGGAGAAAGAAAAGTCAGGCTGAGGAGCTGCCCAAAATTATTCTCTTTGGAAAGAGATAGAAACATTCCTTAAGAGCAACATAGACCTCCCACTGACAATCATAGAAAAAACTGATGGTTCCAGCACTCCATTTAAATCAGTCAAAAAAGTTTATTCTTACCACATGGGTAACATAAAAACAATTAAAAACAACTGCCTACGCGTTTCGTGCGATGGCACTTAGTCCCTGACATACCCCTAAAACCAATGACAAACATCATCCAACACCTACTAATTGCGGCAACAATCTCAATAGCCAGGCTCAAGAAACAAATCAGTCCCGCAACCGTACAGGTGATCCTAAAAGAAATCAATACTAACGCAGAATACAAAGCAGCAATAGCACAGGACCTAGAGACTACTGAAAAGCATTACAAACTCTGATCACTGCGGAATAACTACAAAATAAGAGGGAACAAAACCAATAACCACCACCCACCAAACTAAGTAACTCAACAAATGAGGGCAACAAAAGAGCCAAAACCCAAGACAAATCACAACATTGGACCCTAACAAACACATAACCACAGACTGAGAATCCAATAACGCAACTACATTACAAAGGTACACTATATTGAATATCCCCTGTATGACCTGTACTACTCAAAAACAATGATTTAATATATTCCACCTGCATTTCCCTTCCCCCACCCCAGTTCTCCCTCCCTTTTAATTCCCTCCTTAATTACACCACAAAGGTTAACGAAGTTGGTACAACAAATGAACAATGCAAACTCATTCCAAAACCAAGTTTATTTAGAGTTTGAACTTTAATTATGTTATTTAAGAAGAGAAAGGATGAACAAAAATTTGTAACTAAATATGCATGCCATTTACCAATATGTTATTATTTTCTACAACAATGTATAAATGTATACAAGATGTTGTGTTTGTATGTCCAACAAAAAATGGATATTTGAAAAGTCAGGCTGACAGGGAAAATGACAGAAACGCTATATAAAGGTACATTTTCAAAAATACATACATACATATATATATAAATATATATATATATATATATATATATATATATATATAAATATATATATATATATATATATATATATATATATATATATATATATACTGTATATATATATATACATTTAAAAAAAACTTTTATTTCATTAGTGGAATCTAATTTAGTTTAGTGCACTTTACATAATTTGTTAATTTAATTAAAAGCTCAAATGGGATTTTTTTAAACAAAATTTTCACCGTCCTTGTCTAAAAGGTTTCACTTTACTTTTTAAAATGTTTCTAAGCTTCAGACATGAGTGTGCAAAAACTTGGCATAAGTAAACAAAACACTAATAATATTTAAAAAAAAATGAAATTGTAAAAATGAATAGAAAATCATTACATTCTTTACAATTATTCTGATCGAAGCTATCAAATTCTCTGAAAACCATTACAGTGTTTGGTCAGCTTTCAAACTTGTCAATTCACCTGCTCTTATATGACTTTAATATGTTACAAATCTCTGTTAGCAAATGGCCACAGAGTGTCAGTAGTGCAACACCTGCAAGCATTAAGGAGAGTAAACGATTTTATTTCATCTGGAATAATGACATAAAATAGCCTTGTTCTATATTGCATTAAAGAGCTCCCTTTAAAAAACTTGTTCTGTTTGGAGTTTTAGAAAGGAATTCACAGAATACTATTAAATCCTACACCTCTCTTGAGACATTACATTTTCTGTTTTTGCAGCTGACACCTGTGTAACTGGCATACTTGTTAAATGCCCCATTTTCAAACACTCCAAAAAAGCTCTAGATATTCTTGTCTAATGGTCAGCAACATTTTTAGGGCTTCAAACACCATTATTCCTTGTAGACATGTGACAAAACTAAAAGAAAAAAAAAAAAAGAAGCAGGATAATTATTAACTAGAGTCCATGTGCCTATGTGCCTGCAAATTCTGGATCACTCAATCCCAGCTGTAAATGAGGTCAAGAATCTTATTCAACAGTTTGAGGAGCATTTATTCTGTAGATAAAAAAAAATATATGGTGGTGGTGTAGGTTCTTTTTATACTAAAACCCAAAATATAGGACACATCTTTCCAAATATATGCACATATATCTCATGATATGTTTAGGAATATAATTTCAGAAAACTTAGCTAAATTTCAAAAAAGATGCAAACGCTTAAAGGGGGTAATTCAGGAAAGATCGAAGTACCCTTGCGAAGCTTCTCACCACTTTGCCGAGTCGGGTACACGCTCACTGGTCTCCTGCACTCGGAGATCAGCGAACACTTTAAAGGTACTTCAGCGAGGCGACCACTCGATGCGCCTCGCCTTGCCTAAGTACCTTTAAAGCGTTCGCTGATCTCTGAATGCAGGAGACCATTGAGCGTGTACTCGGCGAAGTGATGAGAAGCTTCGCAAGGGTACTTCAATCTTTCCTGAATTATCCGCTTAATTGCAGAAAGCTAATCTCAACCTATTTAAAAGGATTTCATCATCAAGAAATGTTTTATTCTAGTCTGAAAAACAAAGTGAAAATCAGTGTAAAGTAGTACACTTTTGGAAAAAGCCATTTAATTGTTTGACATTTTAAAGGGACCTTCAGTACTTGTGCGTGACATGTATGCTGGAGATTGTTGGTATGTCCTTCTAATGATAACAACAGATCTTTGTCTAATTTTAAGGCTAATATTCTTGATGGTGCAATAATATGATATGTAATATAATAATATGAGCAACAAAAGTACAAGACCAAGGTAAAATTAAAAATCCTTTAAGTGAAGGGTTATGTTTCTCACTATTTATTGAAGCAAGAGGGATCATGAAAGAGGTGGGAGAGGACTGACAAGTACAGGGTCCAAAATGGCTGGAGAGGGGGGAGCTTTAAGTTACAACTTTCTGTTGTAACAATTTAGTCAGACTTGCTTCTATTAGTGGAACTTGCACTTCTAAATCAAGGAGCACCAGAAGAACCAGGTCTTCTGTTTGGCTCAGCCCATCACCACAAGAAAATTCATGCCAAAGCTAAAACGCCAGCCATTCACCAGCTCCCATTGGAACATGTGCATCTGTGGAGGCTACTTCTGGTTATTCCTGCAGAGGCAACAGAAAAGAGAAGTCAAGGGCTGCAGGAGCAAGTAAACTTAAACAGTATATTAAAAGGGAGCATGGGGCAGTTTTGCTAGTAATGGGTCAGGATCTGAGAAATGTCAGCGACCAGCAAAGAGCCACAGCACATGGATAGAAATCTCAGAGGGCATAATAGACCAGTAGAGATTTATTGGGAAAAATCAAGTGCAGTTATTGACAGTCTGACAGATAGGCAAAAAATATGAAGATATGAAGGTCTTCAGATCTATAGGTGGATCTACAGTAGATAGGAAAGCTGGCTCAGATAAAGAACGTTTTGATGATAGTTCCTACAGGAGAACCTCACAAGAAATGGGGAGTGCTGTGGCTCTTCCTTTTGGAGGCCTGGCTGCTTGGTTCTTGTCTTTTTTATTTCTTTAGAGCTTCAGCAGTGGCCAGTCATGTAGCCTTCAGAATACTCCATTTGGTACAGTCAGATCATCAATACCCACACAGATTTCCATCAGTTTGTCAAATAGAATAAAAATGGTGTTGTTTCAAGTGCTCAGCAGCAGATACCTCAGGTGAGACACAGCAACAAAATGTATGTAATGTTCAAACTTTTACAACTGGAAAAGTTAAGTTGGCTGAAATTGTGGGCGCTAATTTGATTGGTGGGGAGGCAAAACTTTCAGCGGGTGGATAAATCAATGGAGGAATTTTGGTCCGGTCTGCAGGAGCTTTTCCTACTTGTGACAATGTCATGTTAAGGTAGGCTAATTCTCCAGTATGTTTTAGAGCTGGCTCTTGTTTTACCCCTAGAGATGACTACCTGGGGTTCACAGGAAAATTGAAGTAGTGCGTAATTTAAGTACCATGATGTGAAAGAAGGTTAGTATAAAACTTTGGTCCAGATACCAAAATAGCAGGGAAAAAGAACATAGTAAGCCAGAGTATAATGCATAAAGTGTTTTAATTCATGACATGTTTCAGGTCCCAAGGTCCTTTTTAAAGTGGACTAGATATGTATATATTGGGATTTAAGTGGAGGAAGTACTTGAGGGTGAGTAGGTATCAATTTAAAAACCTATAAAGATATAAAGGAGGGTAAAGTTTCAAGTTTGGCTTAATGGAATTTTGGGCAGCTGAACTTGCCCCATAGCTTGTATCTTGAATTCTCTGCAAATCAGACCTTAAATAGATTCCTCATTGTACATAAAAACAGTGCTCCTCTTTTCAAATTTAGGAAAGTTGCCTGAGTACTGTGGGTTTTTCAGGTAGGGAATTTGGTTCACTTTCTTTTTTTCTTTGGAGGTACAAAGTCAGCAAGATAGGGTATGAAAAATTCCTCAGTAAAAAAACAAAACAAACAAACAAACAAAAAAACCAGGTGGATGGGAGGTAAACCATTTTTGTATATATTTTACACCTAATCCAGAAATTGGTTGAAAAAAAGAGATAAGTACTAAAATGTGTTTTTTTTACCAGTGAGAATATTGTTAATCTCCTCATAGGTAAAAATTATTTGGAATTTCATTCATGTTTTAGACCAAAAGAAGGACAAAAATCTGTTCTTTTTTTGCCTCTGTCCAAATAGATTTGAGGATGGTATAGATATCTGCTACAACCCATGCTTCCTACCTTCCACGTACCTGCTCACTGCAAGGCACATTTTCCATGTAAAGATTGCTACATTTTCCAGAAAGTAAGATGGCAGTGATATTTAAATGCATGCATTTGCATACCAGCCATAGCCATCTTGCTTTTGGAAAAAATGAAGGAGCAGGGAAGGCTGATTGTGCAGGTAAGAATGAGATGAGCTGATTGGATGAGACCTCAAAAGCAATACCTTAATGATTGGATCCAACTAGTAAATAAAAACTTACGGTACCTTTAATTAAATTAACCATGAAGCAAGAGGTTGTAAAGGAAAATTTCCCATAATATGGTCACATTGGCTAGAGTTAAACTCAGATATCCCAGGTCCTTGAATACAAAATGATGTATCTAAAAGTGTGTCTTGACTGTTTATGCTAATGTATGTGCGTTACATGTATTACAATGAAACATCGATGTATATTAATACTAAATGTCTGTTATGATTCCCTGTTCAAAGTTAAAATTGAAATACAAATTTTTCCTTTTTAAAAAAAAAAGAATGAGATGAGTTGGGCATCTGGGATTAGAGCATGTTTCTGGAGCCCCACAGCACGCTGCTCCATGCTGTTACGTACCACCACCTCCACCTCCAAAACAGGCCTGTTAATAAATTAAAGATTATATGAAATTAAAAGACTAATTTGTTCACTGAACCTGTGGTCAAAGAATGGGTTTGTGCCTACTAATACATAGTATTTCTCCAATAATTGTCTTCTAGGGAGACCCTACACTGCATACCCTTTAGCATTGTCTTATCATGGGACTCATGGCCCTTTTGTTCTGAAGTGAACTCTCTTATGGATTCCTTCAAATGTCCTCACTTGCATTTTCTGGCGTGAACTTTTGCCGTGTAAAGTGTTACCAGGATATCTCCACAGCATCAGGAGTTCTGGTCTTGTCCCAAACTCCCCTCTAGGGATAACACTCAGAGTCTCCGTGGACTACTCATGAGGCACACTCTGTATATAGAAACATCTAAACTATTTTCTTCTTTATGACATGAAAAGAAAAAGGCCCATGTTTTCTTCTAATATCACTGTTTATCACTGCTCATTAATTGAATGGAAGGGACAGACAGACTGGAAGCAGTCAGACTGGAAATGGAAGCTGCTGTTTCTAGTTTAATATGCTACTATTACTGACAGCTTAGTGATTTTATATAAAGGAGAGTCACCTTCTGCTAGTGTGTAGAAGAAAATCATGTTAGCAATCATCAGAACTTTGTATGAGTGTGTGTAGAAGGGAAGTGCACATTTTGCAGAATTTCTGAGTGTTGGTTGCCATTCTGAGAGAGATATGTTTAATTACAGGGGATAGAGATTTGTTTTTTTGGGGGGTGAGGACATTTGTGAATGGGTGTAAAAAGAGTGGAAATCCTAGCTCAGGTTTTGCATAAGGGACAGTATAAGTCTCTGAAGAGTATTAGGAGTAGAATCTAGGTGGGGGCAGTGACTGATATAAATAAAATTAAATCCTATAAATGAAGGAGGGGTTTACTAGAAATTTATATTCTACAGGATGGCCAGCTTGTGGACCTCCAACTGTTGAAATAAAATTCCCAGCAAACACTGCTGATAGTGAAATGCAGTTCAATAACACCCAAAGAGCAATAGGCAAACACCCCTGACTTATGAACTTCTAGCAAATTCTTTTTCAGATCAACAGAAAAAAACGACTTAAAATATTCAACATTTGTGAATTTAATTAAGCATCACGCTGATTATTTTTATACATTTGCAAAGAATTATAGTATTTTGATTCTTCATTCAATTTAATGAACTCAGTGTGGTTGTTTCCAGTTTTGGCCTTATACTACTTGGCAAGAAGCCCCAGATTAAATGTGAGCCTTTCTGTATCCAGAACTGGTTCCTATTATTTGGCAGAGACTCCCTTCTCAGTGATGGAAGGTTTAACGAAAAAAATACCATTACAATTGAAAGGCTGCCAAAAGCCATCAATGTGCTGTTAAGCTGCCATCTATTGTACAGAGAAATCCTCTTAAGATTTCATATTCCTAAAATTGCAGTGCACCTGTTTGCAAGAAAAACTACCTTGTCACATGATGACATGTTTTGTTAAATCGTTTATGGTTTATTTATTAGCTCTACAATGTGATTTTTTTTTTCAAAGGCTTTGCAACCTGACATATTAAATGACACTTCCTTCTTAGATTTCCTTTTGGAGTTACACAATGTATTTATCTAGTATCTTTTAGTGTGAAACAGCTAGCTGGTTGAAAATTGTGCCAATGTCACACTTGTGGTTCAGTTACACATGGTGACATTGTTGGCTTATATTGAATCCTGAGCAAATCCATCCTTTGTAATACACTGTTTCATTTCTCTCTAGTAAATAACCAGTGTGTGCTCTGTTCATTGGATTTGATTAAAACAAATCAAATTTTTCTATTTAAAGGAGAATAAAATGTTGAAATGATTAGGGTTGAGGTCTAAATACCTGTATACTTACTGACATATGTCTTTTGTCCTCCACTGCCTCCTACTTATTGTTTGAGCGACTCTTCATTTTGTCGATTCCAGCATAGTGATCTTACTGCATTTCTGCTTTTAATCCTTCATAGCCAATGCAAGCATGTGCAGAGGGATATTAGAGAGAGGAGATTGGGAAGTGCTGCTGAATTGTGACACTGGAATCGGCAAAGTAAAGAGGGGCCGGAGTAAGACAAAGGAGGCAGCAAGAGACAAAAGACATACATTGGTAAGTGTATTTGGAATCCCCAGGCTCCCTCAACCCAAGTCATTTGTGCACTTTAGGCCTTCTACATATCACTTCTATAATGTGATGTAGTTTAAACTAAATGACTAAGACTAGCGAAGTACAGAATGGAAACAAATAAAAAAGCTCTAGCTAAGCCCTTTTTAAAAGTAGCGCCTAAGGCAAAATTCAACCAATGATAATGATGTATATTTATATAAAATAATGTATATTTATAATAAACTAAATATAAATAAAATATGATGCTATAAACGTGTAAAAGAAAAAAGTAAAAAGTCCAAACCAAAGTCCAAAAAAAAACAAAATAAATGTTCAAAAACTCTTGTATTAAATAGCAGTGCAGCTTCTTCTGTAGAAATCACGCCAAATTTCTTCAAACCTTCATACACAACAAAATCTAGGGAAGAAGCGCAAAAAATGCACTCTATAGTGCTTTATCCACGTGATAAAATTAAATAGTGAAGGATCCAAACGTCCTAAAATATTAAGACAAAACAGATCTGTGATCTGTGAGTGAAAATCTGTGAGCGATAAACACCTTGTGCAACACCTCTATGTGATAATATCACTTGTGGCTAGATTTTAAGCTTACCAGAAGCTATATGTTCTCAAGCCTTTCAGTCTGTATCAGACTAGATCTTTATTGTTTCAAAGACCTCTCTCAGATGTCATCTTGCATCAGGATAAACGCCAGGAAGCATGTATTCACATAACCATGCAATGGTTTATTTCCAAAAAAACTTCAGCATCCAATACGCATAAAAAACTTTTAAAATGAACTGAGCCAATTTGCCCTCAATTAAGATTCAACTTAATCCAAACCATAAGTCTGCTTGCATATATTCTTAATAGAACAGCAGTATCATACATACATGACACATTATGTGCCTATTTTGTAAATGCAGGTATCTGTCTGTTTAAAAACATGCAGTACATCTAGCAGATACTTGAGTTTGGATAAAAAATAAAGTTGCAACTCACTCTACGCGTTTCGCCATAAAACAATGAGAAATGGCTTCATCAGGATGAAAATCGTAAAAGGATAAAATAAAAAAGCATTTTATCACGTGGATAAAGCACTATAGAGTGCATTTTTTGCGCTTCTTCCCTAGATTTTGTTGTGTATGAAGTACAGAATGGGCAAACTGTTTTCATAAAAAAACCAAGGAATATGACTGATGCATTGGCTCATGAAGCTGCTGCATAACCTCTTGAGTTTATATTGACTGTTCTGCTTTATGGTGTCCACGAGTTACCTTATAAACAAGTACATGTATGTATATAGGGAATGGGAAAATATGTGTACCATGTACCTATACAAAACATTGTATGGGTACATGGTACACACCCAATACAGACATTCATTCTGAGAATTCACCACAACAAAGTACTCAGAGAGTTATATAGCCTCACAGCCCCTATTGTAAAGAACCCCCATGTATGCTGGTGCAGTGCATATGCGTTCCGACCAAAGTTTCTATTTAAGATGCCCAGATCCTAACTCAGGCGCCCGATTATAGGACTCCCTAGATGTTCCTGGGTGCACTTTATCCGGTCTGTGACTTCCCGTGAATGGCCTCTGGCTGTTTCTCAACCTTGCCTGAACTCTGCCTGCCTAGACCTTGTGCTTCGTTTCCTGTTTACTCCTAATTGCTGCCAGCCCTGATCATTTCCTGTTTTCTGACTACTCTTCCTATTTCTGTCAAGTACATCTCCATCTTTGGACAGCAAGTCCCAGGGGCTGTGACCTGGACATAGTACCACAGCCAAGTCCTAACCTCCTTGCGGGGGCTCTGGTTGAAAATCAGGTGTGTCTTAAATCCTGTGCCCTGGGTCCTGCTAGAGCCAAGTCCACTGTGGTTCCTGACCCTAGCTGCCTCCTCCTACTCCTCCCTTCTGGTATCAGCTCTGACCCTGACACACAGGGGTCGCCTACGACCATTGGAATACGCCACTCCTCTATTACTCTACAGGTGGTCCACCCACATACACTTACGCTCAGCGTGATGACGTCGTCGTGGCTAAAGGTAGGTTGAGAACCGCTGCTCTAGACATAGAGGATGCCACCTAGTTATTATTACAATCCTTGGTAAAAATAGATTATGGAAGGGATCTGTGTTTTGACCCTTGAGGTATTTATTCATGGCTATTAGGTCAATATTATTGCTCAACTAAATGAACACGGTTTTCATAAACATTCTGGGTACTATAGACCACCCATTCCATTTATTACTAGTTAAACTATATCAAGTCCTACTATTTATTTCTTCTGCATTAATACCCAAACCTGTACACAATATTACAGGTAATAATATAATAATATAGTGCCTGACTAATGATTTGTAATTCTGTAAAACTATGTTTTAGTAAAGTGAATCTTTGCTCTTATGATACAGCCCATGATCTTATATACCTTGTATGTATGTGTAATTTTATTTAAAAAAGTGCCACAAATTTATGCAGTGCTGTACAATTTAGCAATACAAATATAGTACAGACATGGGATAATTGCATTATACAATACAAATATAATATCATAAGGATAAAACACTTTAAGTGCCAGGTAGTGTTTGGTGCAAGAGGTTGGAGGTCCCTGCCCTGTAGAGCTTACAATTGAAGTTGGAGAAAGATATTACATACACAGATAGAGGGGTAATAAGAGCTGTAACAATGTGCTGAAACATTGGTCAATAAATACATATACCAAACATAAATAACAAATTAAGGATAAAATTAAAAATGTACATAAAAATAGTGCTAGTGCTCCATAAGGTAGGACTTCAGTTTGATTTTAAAAGTGCAGAGGGAATGTTCCTAGTGAAGATAAAGGGGTATAGAATTCTAGATGTAAGGGGCAGAAAGAGAAAAGGGTTTAAGATGAGAAAGGGCAGTATTAGTATGTGGCATGCA
>WMED01012975.1:0-14603 GCA_019650415.1 Pipa parva
ATTTGGAAAATTTGTGAAAGATTTCTGTGATTGCTGGAATGGATTGTTTTGGGTTATCCAGAATTAGCATTAGATCATCTGCGAAGGCTGTTATTTTTATTTCAGTGTTGCCTATAGAAATACCTGAGAATTGTTGTGGATTCTTTAGAGATATTGACATTAAAGGGATAGAGTTACCTAAACATTCCTTATAGTTGCATACCACCATTACCTTTAAAAAGGGAAGACTTATGAAATACACCTTATCCTGGGCTGCATAGCTTCCAGTACATTCTTGCACTTATTTTCTCAAGTGGAATACGGGCTTTACACATAAGTTCGTGATCATCATACGATGTCAAGTTGGATGAAAACTCTCCATATAATAGAGTGTGCGGAATACACAAAGTTGTAGAAGTGGTGAATAGATGCAAATTCACACATCTACATGACTGTTTGCACAAGATAAATAAATTACTAATTTTCCATACAGCCTATTTGTTTTATAGGTTGTTCAATGATAAAAAGATGATCTGGTAACACCATGCCTTTTAAATCTAGTATATATATATATATATATATATATATATATATATATATATATATATAAAATCATGCAGGGCTGACAGGACATTAACTCACTGCATAACTGGTTTGAAAACCATTCTAGTCGACAGTGCACTCTCAGAGCACATTAGTAACAAGCTCTGCAATGTGGGGGAGGAGTTTGGTTAATTTCTGAAAAATAGATCATATGAAAGTGCAGTAATACCAATTCCATGATACAGTAATCTGGGCTAAAAGTTAGATTTATTTGACAGGTGTAACACTATCTATAAGTCAAATAATTTTTCCCCAGCCCCTTAGAAGTACAGGCTGAGCATGTGCAGGGCCACCAGCCAAAGAAAGACAGTTAATATAGAGAATAAATATGTCTTCCTCCAGTGACAACTTTACAGGCATCAGTGTTCAATGCTGTTGGACTGGTGCACTTACGAGCCGTTGCAATAAAACCTATACATAAGAAATATTTTTTAGCCTAAATCTTTCTGAGGATTTTCTGAAGCTTTAGTTGCCTTTTAATGGAACTCAGTGTAGAATTTCTAAAATATTGTAAACCCTGGTAATTCTTGAAAGAGAAGTTCATAACTGTCCCTTCCCCGCTGTCGCTCAAAGCTCAAATACAAATAATCTCTTCCCTTCTATATGGAGCTTGTAACAACAGTCTCATCAGACTACTCAAGGGCTTAATGATAAGTTCAAACTTGTCCTCAACTTTATCTTTAACAATATAAACCAGCTATTGTGTTACTCCAAGAAGTCATTTAGTGGGCCAAAAAAAGTGCTTGCTCATAAGTATTATTTCACTCACTTATTCAAGAGGGGTATTTATCTTCATAAAGAGGCATATACTATTAGAAATGGTTAGAGTATAACTGGACCAACACAGTAAATATATTATGCATTGCTTGTTTTTAACTCTTCCACTGGTGTTTGTTTAATTAAACATGCTCCCCATATTCTTAAGGAGCCCTGTTAGGCACTTTCTGGATAATTTATCAATAGTTGCAACATTTTCTTGTGTCTAGTAACCAATAGCAACCTATCAGCTGTAGACATTCACACTGGTATTAGGGGAAGTAAAATTATGAACGCCAATCTCTGATTGGTTGCTATGTGTTCCTAGAACTCTGTTTGCTCTTTTAGATGAATTCCCCTGTTTATTTAATAAAATATCCAATGTTTCTATAAGTCCAGTCTGTATCATGGGGTTTGAATGTTATAATGAACCTTACTATGGATAAACTAGGCGGCGGTGTTCATACATCTCAGGGCTCGCTCACATGATTATTGGTTACAATACCACAGTCTTACTGATGTTTGGCATTAGAAGCATCCCATAGAGAGGGTCTTCTACCGCCACTCTGCTACACATAAGAAATTTATGTCTTCCATAACTTGTTATCACATGGTAATATGGTCAAAACCATAGCTGTTGTCTGCAGTAGCTGTCCCATTTCAACCAACTACAAAATCTACATACCGGATTTCATATTAAGATTAAAAAAAAAAAAAATCCCTCAGAAGGAAATATTTAAGAAGAAATGTTCATTATAAAGCATTAGGTTAAAAAGGTTTGATCAATTACCTGATATTTGGGTGGTTCTTGAATAACAACATTCTCACTTTGAGATATTTCCGCAACCTGATTGAATCCATCGGGACTTGCTTTTTTCTTCTTTTTCTTTTTTCTCTTATTTGATACTACTTGTTCAGTCTCTGTAGGTGCAAGTGCAGCTGAGCGCATCTGCAAAGAATAAGACACAACAAGAAAGAACACTTAATAACAATGCTAATAAAAAGTTTAGTGATCTTAAAGGAAAAGTCAGGCCGAATTTAAAAAAAAAAAAAAGATTATCAATTAAAAAAAAAAAAAGTTAAAATTCTTACCTGTAAAAAAGTAAACAGCACTTCAATGTTGTATACCCCAGGCTCAGACACTGCCTGCGACTCTACAGTGGACTAATCAGATCCCCATCAGGAGTGCATTCCTTGCTAGCCGCACATCAGCATTTCCTAGTAGACAGATGGAGAGTGTGTATGTCATCAATGTGTCCTCCCTATACGACGTGCACGCTCTTCATGTGGCTTCTAAGAAATGCCAATGCGGGGCATCAGTAGGAACACAACTGGTGAGGAATGTGCTTCTGATAGGGATCTCCTGACAAGGGCACAGTAAAGTTGCTGGTGGTGTCGAAGGCTTGGGTATGCAACATGGAAGTGCTGTATAGCACTTCTTTACAGGTAAGAATTTTAACTTTTTAAAAAAAAGGTCATAATAAATCATATTTACAAAAATGCGTTAACATAAATAATCAAATCTTTTTTTTTGTTGTTTTTTTTAAATTCGGCCTGACTGTTCCATTAAGAATGTAACCCTTTTGTTTTCCAGTTTCTACCCATTCTCATTTTCATTTCAATATGCAGCTGCTATAATTAAATTAAGGGGGTTGGAGTGAAAAGTATAAGGAGAAATGGAACTATCACCTTGATAAAAATACCCCATGTTTTACCATCAAGTCTTGTGCTGAAATAGATCAAATATGATAAACATCCTTCAGTAAAAAAAAAAAAACACACAGAGAAAAAAAAACAGCTTTGTTAAATGCAAAAAAAAAAAAAAAAAAAAAAAAAAAAAAAAAAAAAAAAAAAAAAAAAAAAAAAAAAAAAAAACAGTTTCACAAGAGAAACCTGCACAAACACAGGTAAAGATCTATGGTAAATTCCACTGTATTGGTAGTCAAACTCAAAAGATTATAAGATGTTCAGCTAACCCATTTAAACAGGTTACAATCTATAAGAGGCTTTAACAGCAAACCCAAGATACAGCTAAACAAAGTAAAGAGCCAGAGTTGCACTGGTCAATAACATGACTCTGCATACCCATTAATACAGCTTCCACTATACACCAGACACAGCTCAATCAACTAGCAAGACCATGACGGACCAGTCCCCTAAAAAAATCTGTGGTCAAGAAGGATTTCCAAACTTGAATGGTGTGAAGGTGGAGAATTTCTTGCCTTGGTTGTTGTTAATAAGATAACTTAGAGAAATGAGGTAGTAAAAACATTAATGTATATTGAGTTCGCATGAAATTCTATGCATCGTTCTATGTGCTCCTTGGAAAAGCAGAATCAAGCACTGACTATAATAGCAGAGTAAAGAAATAGTTACCTCCCCAACACTGCTTTTATTTACAACAATTTTACCCTTACACCAGTGGTTCTTAACTGGGGTTCGATCGAACCCTAGGGGATTGGCGAGTCGATCTCAGGGATTCCGCAGAGCCTCCGCCACAGAGGTCAAGGGATTTATCACTAAAGAAGGGTTCGGTGAATGTGCGTATGAAACTGGTGGGTTTGGTACCTCAAACAAGGTTAAGAACCACTGCCATACACAAATAAAGCTTTCACATTATCAAAATAGAGACCATTAGAAAAATCTACAAAAACAGTTGATAGCAATTTCAACTAATTTTTGAGAAATACAAAATGCATGAATGGGAACTAGTTGGAAGCATTTTGATACTGTGGACTCACCATGCCAACAAAACACTTCTTCTGTCAAGATGCTAAAAGTTTTAAAAGTAACAGGAAGGAGACAGAAAAGAAAAAGCTTGGCAGCTAATTGCACAAAAGAATTCATAAGGCAAGAAAAGCACAATCAACAACAACAGCCAAAGATAGTAACAATGAAGATGAAAAGTGGAGTGGAGCATCACCTGGTGTACCTAACCAGCACATGCAGCAAATGTGCGGCTCTTGAACATGATAACATTTACAGACAAGATCCCATTTTCTTACCATTCTTTGAGCCTGCAATGTTAGGTTCTTGTTATTAGTGGTTACACTGCTAGGAGCAGTGGAGGTAGGTAGCAATGTCACATTTTTAGGCAACTGTTTCACTTTGCTGGCCCACGTTACACAATTTGTTGCGTTATCCAAAGACATGATTATCTAACCTAAAAAGAAACAAAAAAGAACACACATAAGGATTTAGCAGCAAAACAAATCCCTGTACCAAGTGCATAAATACATTTAGAAATTAAAATGGTATATATAGCAAGGTCAAACTCTGTTTCAACACCATCAAAAGGCCACCTGCAACATGACATTTTGACACCAGTAACATCCCAGCACAATATGCAGTTGAGGTAAAAAACAGATTTGAGCCATTCAACATGACAGAAAAAGCTCCAGACGAATTATGGGAAAAAATGAAAATGATCATAATGGATGTAGCAGAATAATGCATCCCATACAAAAAAAACAGTAAAAAGACCACAGTGGCTCTCAGATGCGACAATAAAAATTGCCAATAAATTGCAATGCAGGAAAATCAATACAGCATTTGTTATATTTAAAGTAACAGTCCTAATTTGTATTGCTTTGTGTTGACTTTTAGCTTTTCTAACTGCAAACTTCTTTACAAGAAGTAGCAGGAGAAATGTTACAGCTGTATGCAAGTTTCCATTGACCTGATAAAAAATGAGGAATGATTTTGAAGGAGTACATTGTTAAGTAAATGGGAACTTGCTAGAGACATTTTTCTAAGGCACAAAATTGTCTAGCAGCAAAAAACCTCATGTGCCACTGCTCTGACTTATTAGGTAAACAGACCCCAACCAAATCCAATTAGATTCCTCTCCTTACCTTCCCAGGAGGGACAAACTACCTTGCAACATATTGTATGTGTGCTCCTTGGATCCCTGTTAACTACCAAATATTTATAGTTTCTTCCTTCTGATATTTATTAACGTTTTCCTGTTACTCCTTCTTTCATCTCTTTGATTGTGTAAATAAGTTCCTACTCATTTTCTTTGTTCCACACAAAGTAATCATGTTTTTACACCACTACCAAACACTGCCCTTGCCATCTTAAACCACAGCTCATTTCTCCTCAGGATGATTCTTAAAGGGGGAAATATTTAAATCATCCTTTTATGCTCTAGCAGTGCCTCCTGCTCTGAGAAACTCGTTAAATTCTTCTTCTTCTGACAAGTGATGTGATCATCTTCACTTCCTGTTACTGTGTGTTTCGGGAAATAAAGCAAACACAGTAGCAGTTTTACAACAAATTTACACACACCTTGGCATTTTAGGCTTACCTCACCCTGCAGAAATTAAAACACACAAATTTCCAAAAATTAGAAACCTAACCATATTCACCATCCTATATCTAATAGTTCTAAATTGGCTCTGTCAAGTTTCTCCATGCATAATACAACTGAAACAAAACTTGAGGGATAAGCTATTTTTGGACTCATAAAGCATATCTACGAACACTAGCAAACTCTAAACCAGTGATTTTCAATCGGGGTTCCGCGACACACTGGTTGATGGCATCATTACCTGGCTCATCAGAGAGAGATCGCATCAATTAATGATTCAGTCTCTGTTCTTGCTAACAGTGATCTGACAGCGATCACTGTTAGCAGAGACAGAGGCCGCATCATTAGCAATCTGCATCATTACCCAGCTCATCAGAGAGAGATCGCAAGGATGTGATCTCTCTCTGATGAGCCGGGTAATGATGCGGCCTCTGTCCCTGCTAACAGTGATCGCTGTTAGCAGGAACAGAGACCGAATCATCATTTATCGGCATCATTACCCGGCTCATCAGAGAGAGATCGCATCCTTGCGATCTCTCTCTGATGAGCCGGGTAATGATGCAGATTGCTAATGATGCGGTTTCTGAATCTGCTAACAGTGATCTGACAGCGATCACTGTCGGGGCGGTTCTGGCCCTATGGGCACCCTGGCTGAATTACCCCTTGACCCCCCTCTGCACCCCCTGCTCGGCGACCGCATCTGGCATCCCCCACTCACCTCCTCCAAGTGTTCCAGCGACGCTCCTCCTCTGAGCACCACTCTACAATGAGGTAAGTGGAATGCTATGGTGCTCCTTGGCTGCTTTGGGTTTTCTCGGCTCACCAAGGCCATCACATTCCACTTACCTCATTGTGGAGCGGCGCTCAGAGGAGGTGCGTCTCTGGAATGCTGGAGGAGGTGAATTTGGATGTGGGCGACAGCACCCCTCAAATAGATTGTGCCCTGGGCAGTCGCCCATATCGCCCAGCAGTAGAACTGGCCGTGATCACTGTTAGCAGGGACCAAGAATGCATCATTAGCAATCAGCACCCTAGAAATCGCATAACGCGCGTGACGTCACTGACATCTACATACCTGACATGTCACAGAGGGAGGATCCAAGGCTTCGATCTCTCTCTGATGCGTCTGGTAATGATGCTGATTGCTAATGATGTGGTCTTAGTCCCTGTTAACAGTGATCACTGTTAGCAGAGACTGAGGCCGCATCCAAGTATCGCAAGATTTGCTTCGATCGATACTTGCCTACCTTTCCATGGATAAATTCAATAGAAAAAGTTTCTCACGACAAGTATCGACCGAAGCAAATCTCGCGATACTTACCGGGAGAAACTTCAGAGTGTTCTCGTGATTATTAAACTCGGAAAAGAGAAAACAGCTTTTGCGAGTTTAATAAATTTCGCCCTTTAAGTGTATTATGAAAATGTAATGCTTGCAGGAAAAATCTTGCTAACAGTTGCCATTACATACTTTGGGCCCCATTTATATGCACTGTAAGCACCCACCTACTCTTTGATTCAAATGCCATCAAAATGCATTACATTTTTACTTTAAATATTCAGTGTCTACCAATCTGGATTAAAAGAAATCTATCACCAAAATGAAGGTTCTGATAATCAGAGTAAAATGTGTTTAGCAATGTTGGCTCAGCAAAATGCAGGGCCTGAGGTGGATTAAAATTTTGATTGTACAGCTGCCTTGTGCCAAACTGGAGCTGGCGAAGTCAAAAAGGCATATTTGTTGCAGTACACATTTGTGAATGCACACCTTGCTAAACAAAGTGATGTGAAGAGTTAGTAATGAGAATTCTGTACATCAGTATGCTTAATATGCGCAGTTACAGAAATATCAGATGGAAGCAAATGCAGACCTTGATGCAACTGTTCTGCGATAATAACCCCTTTAGTCTCATAAACAATGGGATTTTCAATCCAATGCCATTTTGCCAATTCTAGCAGCACTGAAATAACATACAACTCAATTCTGATGCGACTCACAGTTATACGAGACCACTTCTTGAGTTATTTCATCATTTCAGCAAACCTGCTGATTCTGTGGCAAACAATTTATCCTGGCTGCACCCATAAGTGCATGCAAAAACCTTTCACTGAAGCAAACTTTTTGTGCAGCTACCACTAAAGAATAATGACAACTCCACCCACAACTGTTTAACCAATTACTACAGCGACAAATAAAACTGAGAATTGTGCTTCTTTTGTTGTGGGCACAAAGCAAATACTAATGACTGCCCCTGGCAAAAACCTTGCTGCAACAATATGCTTTGACCTATATAACAGACCCCCCCCCCCCCCCCCCCCCCCCCCCCCCCCCCCCACACCAAAAAAAAAAAAAAAACACTCACTATTCCAATCCAACTGCTCAGGTTTCCTGGTTTGCTTTCACTACAATTATGATTTTATTAACATTTTTCCAACTTTTCTTCTCTAGGTGTTATGAATGAGTTTGGGCGTATTAGACAATAGCCATTTACCTCACACATACCAATGGTTTTACTAATCCTCGCAGCTTCCCATGTGACTGTCGATGAAGCCCCAGATACTGTCCAGGAGTATGAAGGCACAGCACCGGCCAGTTCGCAGCTCTGTACCTACCCACATAAAGCAGCCCAGCTCCAGATGACTTAAACCCAACAGGCTACAGCCATAACACTGTCTCGGGTCAGCAAGTCATGTACAAGCAGCGTAAAGTGCCCAAGTCACGTTATCTAACATCCCAGATACCGGAAACACAGCCATGGTTCTCTATGGGCGGCGGCTTTTCATGACGTCATTCACCAGGGCAGTCATTATTGGTTTGGGCAGAGAACTCTGAGGAACGTGGTTATCGTTTGCAGTTCTCTTACCCCCACCCAATCCATACTAATCTGCACTCCTATTGGCTCTCGCCTATGTTTTGACAGAGATGTAAATGGCGACTTCCGCCTCACGCGTAGGTATTTTGGTGAAATGTGATTGGTCCTTGCTGACAGGACGGGGCGGAAGGTTTCTGACTGACAGCTTTACAAGATTAAAGGGAAACTACTCTCTAGTCATGAGAAGGGTCTGCTTTAAAAAAAAAAAAAAATGAAATTACACAAATGAATTATATTTTTGAATCTGTGATTTCAAAAAGACTAATTTGTGTCTATAAAGCATAACAATATAAACCTTTACTGGTGGACTACAACTCCCTTAATCTTCTATAGCAGTGATGCCCAAGCTTTTTTGGGCTGAGGGCCATATAAATTTGTACATGTGTGTCACGGGCCACTTCAGAGTTGCGACTTGGAAAGTCTCGACCGCAACAAATTTTAAAGTTACAGCTGCAACAATTTTCCATAGTAAAGTCGTGACATTCTCATTATAAAGATGCAACTGTGACAGTAGCAGTCTATTGTGACTGTCTTTAGCTGGCGAATTCACACTTATACACAATGAGTAATTTGGGCAGCAGGCCGGATAGCACCTCGTCTCGGGCTGGATATGGCCCACAGGCCATAGGTTGGGCATCACTTTTCTATAGGATTAGCTACAAATGCAGCATACATTTTATGGGGGCGGGGGGGGGGGGGGGGGGGGGGGGGGGGGGGGGGGGGGGGGTTGGAACTGTCCCATCTTTCCTCCTGGTGAAACATATCTGGGTGAAACATATCTTAATCCTATGCCAAATAATAATGGGCACCAGCAGGAAATTAGATAGGCTTAAAACAGTAACAAATATTTATTTACAACTAGGGCACTTAAGATACATGTCAGTTGGTAAGAGGAACACTTATTGTAGTACCATACATTACATTCAATGGGGGTAGTACAGACCAAGGGGGTAGTACAGCAATGTATGAAGTGAGCTCCGGATCCTTCGCATCACTTCGCACATGCTGTTATGCGTTCGCTGATGTCCTGCACACAGACGTCAGATAAAGCTTTAAAGGGATTCCAGTCTTTTCGAGGCGACTCGAGTGGTCTCGCCGAGACTGGAATCCCTTTAAAGTGTTCACTGATGTCCACGTGCAGGACATCAGCAAGCGCATAACAGCGTGTGCGAAGTGATGCGAAGGATCCAGAGCTCACTTCACACATTGCTGAAGTACCCCCAGTGCTTTTTTTGTAAAACAATATTTGCCGGTACTGCTCCTAATGCAGCACTAACACAGCCAGCCACTGTCTGTCTGAAATAACCTGATCAGTCATCAGATTTTCCGGTACACCGTACCGGCGCGTACCACCGCAAAAAAAGCACTGATTACCCCCAAACCTTTTCTTCATTCACCATGATCTAATTTGTTGGATAGAGTTTTGTTAATTCAGGTCCTATCTATTAATGGTATCTTAAAACTCGACTTGCTCTGTGTTTATGAACAATATTTAATAAATGCTTCTGTTCTATCAAGTGAAGATTTTGAAAAATTCTCTTTACTTACATTATCAGTTTTAAGTGACAGGGAATTCCTCGATATTAAAACTTTATTTGTAATTGATTATTCATTGTTCCACCACCATATTCCAATCATCATGGTGTTATGCATCTCTGTTAGTAGGTATAACTAGGACTGTATGACTGAAGGGCGAGTGTATATTTTTTTTCTAGGAGATGTACGCACATTGCTAAACAGTTTGCTTTTATAACAAAAGCAAGTAGCAATGATTTAAACTAATTATATATGTTAATAATAATTTGCCTTTAAAGCAGATATTAGCAGCACAACAACAATTCAGGATGCCATAGGAAGGAAACAAATATAAAAAAAAAATAATTTAAAATGTGGGATAAATAATGAAATATATCAAAAATTGTTTTGATTTTACATACTATTTTAATTGAATAGGGTTGGAACGGATTGAAATTTTTGACTTACTGTATTTATTGTCATATAAATTATTTTAACAACATTTTGTGAAAAGATTTTCTTAGTAAAATGAAAAGAGAAAGAAACCACATTTACTCTGGGGTCATCTAGTGGACAAAAGAAAAAGTAACATTTCACAAACAAGCATCACAGATGAGTCAAAAAGGCGTTCCACAGTAGAATCCAGGGTACCAAATAATTATGGGGGATCCATTAATTCTTAGTGTTATTAATTTACATTTGTCACCCCTTGTTTAGTATGCTGTAAAGTAATTTTAGGAAAGTTGTTAATGGCCTGACATTGGAAAAAAAATGCCAAGTAACATGCAAGAAGTTACAAACACAGCAACAAGCATAGTGACCCAATTAGTCACTGGCCCCAGATTATGTACCAAATGTGAATACAGTGGGTAAAACAAACATGAAAAAAAATAGGTATTCTAGTTGAGAGTAAACAATACCTGTCATTGCCAAGTCAAATAGATGCACATGATGGGAACAAATCTACTACTTTGCAAACCACTAGTCAGACCACACAGGTAATAGGTAGGATGAAATGGAATAGTAATCTAATGTAATGCAGTTTTGGTCTACAGTGCTTGAGTCAGTTCAAAGGCAGGCATTTAAAGTAGTGAATGGAATTGGCAGAGTACAGTAACAGAAAAGTATATAAAAAATGTGGTTAGTTAGCTTTAAAAAGAAAAGATGTCTGAGAGTTGATTTAATAACACATGTACAAATATATTAAGGGTCATTAGAGATCTCTTTAATGATCTGTTTACACCAAGGACTATCAATATAACAAGAAGATATGCTTTACATCTAGAGCAGGGGTTGGCAAAATGCAGATCGCGAGCCACATGTGGCTCTTTAGCCACCTTGTTGTGTCTCGGAGCGCACTGCCAAAGCCCCACCCATGAACTCCAACGCCTCTTCTTATTGGCCGTCAAAAGATCATGTGGTCAGGAGAATGTGCTCCTCCCTCTTCGTGGCTCACAAAATAATTTGTCGCTGCCAGAGGAGGAAGCTCCCTCCTAATCTACAGTGTTTCCCCAAAAATAAGAGTGTGTCTTATTTTCAGGGGATGTCATATTTCCTTAAAGAAAAAAATCACTCATACAAAGTAAAAAAAAAAAAAAAAAAAAAAAAAAAAAAAGGAACAAATACATTATTTAAAATACACTGTGCTGCCTTCCCCACAATCCCCTTCTCACACTGTGCTGCTTTCCGCAACAACCCCCATCCCACGCTATGCTGCTTGCCCCCCTCTCAGAGGCCATGGAGTAGGGAAAATGTTAAACAGATCTTACTCAGAATCCTATTTTCACCCCCTGTATGCTCCATGTCCTCTGACGGGTGGGATGGGAGGTGGCGCTATCCTGGTGCTCACCCCCCACCCCTTTCCCTGCTTGGCTCAGTCTGCAGTAGATTACTGTTCCAGCGCTCCTCACTTCCTCCCCCACCGCTCTTGATTACATAATTAGCGTGTGCCGAGGGAGGCAGAGAAGAGCGCTGTAACGGGAGGGTGTCTGCAGAATCCAGTATTCGGGGTGCCTTATTTTCGGGGGGGAGGGGGGAAAGTGCCTTATTTCAAATGCCACAGTAAAACATCCCCCATGCCTTATTTTCAGGGAAACAGGGTAAGTTTGCCAACCCCTGATCTAGAGGAATGGTTTCTACAAACACAGAAGAGGGTCCTTTCGTGTATGTATTTCTTGAGTGTAGAAATGGACACTTGATTACTGGATCTAGTGAATTACTATATGATGTTGCCATGAGGATTCAGGAAGGATTAGGATACTTGATTTGTCTTGTGTTTTTTTTTCCCTATGTCTTGATCAACACTGCATGACAACAGACCAAACTGTTCAAGGTAACCCAGCAAAATGCTTTTTGACCTTAAAAAGCATGCTACTATGACAATTATATATTTTTTCAATATCTGCAAAACTGATATGCAGTCAAAACTAAGTTTCATGGTGAATCTTATGACATTTCTCCATCCCAGCTCAAAAGTTCCTTTCAAAGATACATATGCCTACATCACTACCTCTCTAGTACTTACAAAATGAGCGACTGGATCAAAATATTCAAAATATTTTTGTCTGGCTGTTGCTACCCTACTTAACACACTTTTCATACCCAAGGCCCTATTAGATGAGTGGTGCAGCAGGCTATGAGGTTTACAGATAGCAATTTGTAGGTCAGGGATTGGGACAAGGCAAGTACATATGTTTGTGGATGTTCTGTGTGTGTGTGTGTTTGGGTGGAGGCATCTTTTCTTGTGTGCAAACAAAGCCAGTCTCACCAAATGCATATAAATTTCAATGGTCAATTCATAAACAAATGACAATATTTGATTTTGGTCTCAGATTGATTTAAACATAGCACATTGTAGACACAAGCACTTTAAGTTGACCACTCTCTTATCAGTTTTTTCAACTCTTAAAATAGTTGTTTGCTAGCTACACTGACCAGCCCACACACTATAGTGATGCCCAGTAACTCGTTTTCTGCATGTACTTAGACTATTTATAAAACTTTTTTCTTTTAAAATATATAAATTTTATGCACTTGATAAGGAAAACTGCATCCTAATCAGTTTGTCATTCAGGACAGTTAACCATGGTGGAAAGATCCCCTTATCTAAAAATGCTACGTCTCAAAGCATGTGTGCTTGAGCAGATGGTAACAAGTTTTTGACCTATGCCAAAAGTCAGCCAGAGAACTTATGACATTCTTTTGAGGGGTAAAATTGAAATAGTAAATTTGCATATAGATTGCCAATCAATTTTGAAATGGATAAGTTAAAACAAAAATGTTTTCAGCCCAAAAAAAAAAAAAAAACTCAAAGTGAAAATTCATCTGTCAAACTCTCTAACAGCGGATTCCCTTAGCAAATCCACGACCATTTCCCCCATTGTAAAGTTGTGACCGGAACAATTTTTAAAGCTGCGACTGTGACAATTTTCCATAATAAAATTGCAACTACAACAATATTCTCATTCTAAAGCCTCAACTGCGACAGTAGGAGTCTATTGCAACTGTCTTTAGCTGGCGAATTCACACCTATACGCAACAATTTGGACTTTATTGAATAATCCCCAAAAGTTTGCATGGTAAAGGACTGGTATAGCAGAAGCCTCAAAGATACCTTTCCATTAACCTTTCTTCTGAAATTTTTTGGATTCCAAAATTTTCGAGATCCAATTTTCAAGTATACCTTTTAGGTGCGACATAAACCTTATCTAAAAATTCCAGGGCCTCCACAACTTCAAGGAAATATATTTTTCAATAGTCAACTTTCTAAAGAGGAAAATAAATAAAATTCTACCATATACCTCCCTACTGTCACAAATGCTCTATACTCACCTGCAAGATGAAGCATTTGTTAAGAACATATTCTTATAGCAATTACATCAACATTGTTCTCTGCTAACTTTTCCCCCAAAGAATCATATTTAGTTTTCCAAGATAAGCTTCCCCTATCCCCAACACCACCTTCTAAAGGCCCCTTTTATAGAAGCCTCAAAATCCAAGCACAAATAATTGGTTACATAACTCCTTGCACTGCTTTTGAATCAAACAAACTTTTTGCGAAGACAGAGTCTGCTTGTTGCAGCCATCTTTATCTAAAGAGATCACAAACCCTTATCTGTCTTATTATTTTCAATGGAGCTTTAAGTCTGCTTCACACAAGCACATTTATGCACTGCGCTTTTAGAAAAGCGCGTCCTGAAAATACACCAGAAAATTTAGGCTGGTGTATTTTCAGTATGCGCTTTCCTATTGTACTTATCTGATGCAGTGTGACTGCTCCCTCTGTGTTTGGTGCATGTATCTGGCTGCATTCTTTGCATCATGTAGATACGCTCAGCAAATACGCAGGCGGTGACAAGCGTTCTTGCGCTAAATGCTAGTGTGGTCAGAGCAGGTAATTAAGATGGGTATTTGTGGTGTGCGTTTTTTCTTCAAGCGCAGTATATATGCACTAGTGTATTTATTTAGAGAAAGAAAGAAAAAGACTCTCCCAATTAAGTGCACTCTATAAAATTATTTATTTCAATCAACACAGCAAACCACATAAATGTGAAAAAACGTTTGTTTTG
>WMED01012976.1:0-14603 GCA_019650415.1 Pipa parva
CTAAAGATGCATATCAGGAGATGTGGATCAAAACACACTCTCTCTCTCACACACACTCTCACTCACACACTCTCTCACACTGTGACTGTGCGCTGCTCTCTGCTGCCACTCCTTCTCTGTGCAGCGTGGGAGGACTGAGCTGTCACACAAGGTAGGCCACCCGCCCCGCCCCGCCCCATGACCCGCGTTGCTCCGCCCTGCCCTGCATGCATAATGTTCTCTGCAGTGACAGCTACGGCAGAGAACATTATTGCTTGTCTGACTAGGTGCCTGCCTCGGACCAGCTGGGAAACACCAACGGCCCGGTCCCGGTCCGTGGACCGGCGGTTGGGGACCTCTGCTTTATACCACCAAGATATTGTTCATGTGAAAGCTTTTCTATATAAAAACAGGAGGAAGGAGACAACAGAGCTGCACATTTTATGACAGAGATAGGTTAGGACTGATAAAAAATGAAGCCCTGGTTTCTGAAAATAGGTTACAAAAAAAAAAAAAAAAAAATAATAATAATAATAATAATAATAATCTTAGATTTCAAAAAGAAAATTAATAGCAGGGCAAAGTACATTATTCAGTTTAGAGAAAATAAAGCAGTAAACATATCCTTAGGGTAGTTTTTTTTTGGATTCAAATTCAATTTTGTGTTGTGTTTTTACAATATTATCTCCCCATGTCAGCTCATTCTACCTCTAGGGACAATACAGCTGTAAAATGATAGTAGGTGGTGACATCTCTAATTAGATTCTAATTGTTGTCTGTAATGAATGTTGTTAACATTTAATCAATACTTGTTACATGCTTGTGAGCATGGCTCAATGTAATTCTTTAACAAATACTTGTAACAACAGCGCACAGGTGTTTTTGCAATCATTTATTTCACCATAATTTTAATTGGTTGGATGCTCATGTACTAAATACCAATTCTGTTGGTAGTTGTCTTTATTTGAGTTAATTAAAGTAAGTATTCTGATACTGTATTTTTCACACCATTTCACAAAGCAGAAGGAAAAGCATCCTTTATTTTGCAGACTAATTTTTCCCTGATTTGTAATAAAATAAAATGTAATTTATTATTTTAGCTCCCTTGTTAAAAGGGAATTCTAACTGCTAATTGGTTGTCATAGGTTACTAGACTTCAGTAAATGATTGCCTGTTGATGAATTCCCCTGTTAGTGCTAGGAATACGTCTTATCTAGTGTTCGGAAGCCTTGTATTTATGCCATCACAGAGTTTTATAATACATTGGCCTATTTGGTAACCATTCAATGGTCTTTTCTGGACACTTATCCAACGGCGTTTCTTTATTAACATTGTCTTCCTGCATGAAAGCAAAAAGAGAGTTTATTACATATATCTGAAATAATAGCTTGGTTGGATCCTGAGCTATTTACAAACATGTCAACCCTTGTGTTTACATTATTATTGCTTTCACATATGGCAGTGCTACTATACAGAAGAAATTATTTAATCAATTAAAGAATTCTCAACTACCAAGGGGTTCCTAATTTCCATTCAAAGGCACACAAACATTTATTAGGAGTAGCTATACCAGTATGATTTTATAATGTGTGAGGAAACCTGAAATCCTGGAGGAAAAGTCACACAAAAATATCAAAATTCAGGCAAATGAAAAGGGCAATGGCACACAAGGCATTCTGTCCCCCTGTTTTTAACAAAGCGGATCTAGATGACAAAACAGAAAAAGAAATCTCACCACTTGGGTCCCACAATTTGCATTAAATAAATCTCATTGTCTGTCTATGTATAAAAAAAATTCTGTGTGCCTGTCCTATGAATGCCTTTTCCTCTTAAATTGATGATTACCTGAGCAAGTAAGTTAGTGGCGTCTTTTCACTTGCATTACAATCTATGTAACAATTCTCTTAATGGTGGTTTCTCTTGCATTTATGCTGCAGCATTAATTTAAAGTGCAACTGTCAGCTCCAGATTTTTATATTTTTATATAGTATGTTACATTACAATGCTAATAAAGTAGTTAGGAACAAAACAAAAAAAAACAAAAAACATTAGTATATTTAAGACCACAATCATACTGTACAAAAACACACACACACCATAACCGTACTGTGTAGCCCCCACAAACACCCACAGTAAAAATCTATTTTTAACTCACTTTATTTATGTAAAGTATTTCCCCCTGTCAGTGGCGCATAATCACTGACTGGAAAGGCTCGAAGCGCATGCGTTACAATACATGTGCTTTGATCTCCTTAGCCTAGCTATGTGATCATGTGTGTGTGCGATCACGTGATCGCGCCTATGGTTATTGCGGTAGGAAGCCGCTTACTTGTCAATCAAGTAAGCTGGCTTCATATTACAGCTGCAAAGAATCGACAGTCTAGCAGAATGTCGGTTTGGCAGACAGAGGAATCGAGGGAAAGCTCTGTAAAGGTAAGTTTTTTTTTTTTTTTTTTAATGAATGTCTATGTGAAAGATGATACTAATGGCTTGCTAAACTTTATTAAATAATGTCACTTCAAGCTGACGGGTGCACTTTAACTTACACTACTTATCCTTAACTTATTTTATTTATCCTTATAAGAAAGACATTATGCGAAATTTGCAACAAAACGCTGAATTTTAGCACACAATGTGCTAAAGCATGTGGCAATTATATAGTCATAAATAAAAAAAAAATTCTACATTGCATTGATATCACACTACTCAAAAAATACAGAAATTGGCCATAACTGCATCAGTTATCATATTAGTGTATTGCTATAAAAGGTATGCCTTTTGTCAACTAAAACTGCTTTTTATTTAATGTAATAACAAACACCTTGTGTGCCACTGCCCTAAAAGCCCTTTAACAGCATCTCTATGCAGTGTTAACAAGCGTTAGCAAGAAGCAATGGCAATAGTATTTAAATAATTCTTGATGCATTACTGTGCTTAGCAGCATAACTATTCTTGTGTGGGCCCCAGTGCAAGACTGGCACTGGTCTCTAATGCCTGCACCCCACCCCCCCTTCCTCATGCCCCAGGACAAAAACAACATAACAAAAATTCCAGAGAGAGGGCATCTGAACTGCTGTGGGTGGCAGGGCAGATGAGCAGCCAGGGACCCCTGGTACAGCCACAACCCCCTGCAGCCAAAACAACAGTATATACTGGATAGTTTTGTGAAATTTTAAATTGATCATCTCAAAGTAAGTTGGCACTGAATACAGTCCACATTCACATTTCACTTTCTTTAATAAATAAAATGTTTTTACACTGGTAGTTAAAGAATAAAGTGAGAACCCTTCATTTTAGTAGCTCATTCCCAGGACACTCAATAAAAAAATACTCTGGAAGTACAAAGAGAAATACTTGGAAAGGAAATGTAGACGATCCATTACAGGAGCCGCGTCCAGTACAGGATCTTTTCCACAGCTCTTATTCTTTGACATTTTTCCAGTTCCTGCCATCGGTCCTATCTTTTCTGCATATAAGATTATCCCCTTTCATCATACTGCAAAATGTTACCAGTTTGATTGGGAGGGATTATTGAAACTTTTACTTCTAATAGGGGAAAGGCATTTTTAAAGTGGTTACTATTTAACTGTACTGATATAGTCACTTGGGAGACTCTATATTGTTTACACATCCTGCTCAGTGGAATAAAGCAGTCCTGCCAGAACTCTGCCAGAGCTGTGAAGGAGACGTTTGCTCTCTGTTTTATGAGATTTCCTCAATTTGTGGCTGTCTCAATGGTCGTAAAAACAGCTGTAAATCAAAAGAGCTCAACAAAATTGCAATAACAAGCCTAGAACTGTGCTGTGCAGAGCATAACTGCAGACAGCAGGAGGTGGAAAGCACTGGCTGATTTAATACCAGGTGCGAGAAATTCTTGGCAGGGCTATTCGAGGTGCAGTGTTTGTGATGGATGCCCACAAATGAATCCATGCCAGAACAAGAAGCATGGAGTCTCTTGTCAGAAACCAAGCCCCGTCTCCTCCCAATACCCTGTCACACTGAGGCCTTGTTCCAGCGGCCTGCGTAAGAGTTAGGCTTAGACAAATAACTGGAAAAAATAATACTGTTTAAAGCATTAGCAAGAAAAGTCCTCTGTGTTTCACTTAAAGTACAAAGCAGCCCTCTTATCTGCAGAACATGTGAGTTTAACTGTTTATTTCACATACAGCAACATAAACACTTCTCATGTACTCTTTAATATATATACACACACACACACACACACACATACATATATCCACACACATATATAAAGAGAGTCCCAGAAGTATACAGCTCATCTAAAATATATTCAATTAAAAATGTATCCAACATGTATGAATAATACAGAGACTTATGCAAATAAAAAAATGTTTATAAGGTGCTGAATCTAAGCATTTTGCAGCAGCATCAAATTTATATAAAATTATGCTTTGGTGCATAGAGAAAAACAAACATCTAAGTATTCATTATATATAATATATATTAGGAGCATTTAAGCTTCATGGTGTTATTCTCCTTTTACTGCTCACAAGCTGGAGGAAAGAGCGTGTTTGATGTAGGTTTATCAAGTATCAATGTGTTGATTGTTAGGTTTTATGTTCCTCTCGCATGCTTCCATATTATAAGAAATCACTTATCAATTACTGTAAAAAAAAAAAAAAAAAAAAAAAAAAAAAAAAAAAAAAAAAAAAAAAAAAAAAAAAAAAAAAGGATAAGAGAATCACTGTCAGATCTCCATCCATGTAAAGCTATTTATACAGGCCATATAACTTCAAAGTCTGTTTTAATATCCTTGTATCGGGCAATAAGGATCTGCCATTGTTTATGATGCACAAGCATGCATGAAAAGATGAGAGATTGCAGAAGGCAACATAGTTTTGAAGAATTATAACACTGGATCTAAAGATGAAGAAAGTCATATTTTTTGAGGGAGATGTATAGATGGAATAGGCCTGGTGGCGGACCTTTTCTGCACCCAGTGCTAATGAGTGACTTCACTCATCAGCGCCTCCTTCCACAGTGCAGGTGCTGATGAGAGTTCACGCCATGGCTCCACCAGCTATCTTATTTAGACCCTCACAGCGAGCAAGTCCTTGGACTACTGCAATGTTCTTCTATCTGGCCCTCTGGCTTCTTGTCACTCTCCCCACACCAGTCTGTTCTAAATTCTGCTGCCAGAATGGTCTCCCTCTCTCCCCGGAGCAGACATTTAAGACACTTCACTCCATTGCCCCTCCCTACATTTTCTCTTTCATATGCCCGTACATTCCTTGTTGTCAACCGCGCTCCTTCAAAAGCAGCCAGCTTTGCGGGACACACACCAATACTGCCCTTTCTCAACTTAAACTATTTTCTCTCTCTGCCCTTCAAGTTGGAATTCTACACCCCTTTATCTTCGCCAGGAACGTTCCCCTCAGCACTTTATTTATGGACTTATGTTTCAAGACATTGCTCCAGCTCTTATTTCCAGTCTGGGTATGTAAGTGGTCCTTCCATTTAGACTGTAAACTCTATGGGGCAGGGACCTCCAACTGCTCAACATAGCACTTAAAGTGATGTATTCTTGTGATCTTATACCAGAGATGGCGAACCTATGGCACGCGTGCCAGAGAGGGCACGCAGAACCCTTTCTGTTGGCACGTGAGCCGTCGCTAAGCCTGTTTTCAGTACAGGCCAGTGACCCGATCTGACAGTTTTCAGGCGGTTCCGTGGCCTGCACTGAAGGATCGTTCATTTGCAGGGGAGTTCTCCTCCCCTGAAGCGTGCGCGCTCCTCCCCCAAAGACGGCATGAGGACATCACTCACCAGCTGCCCCTGTCTTATACTGTATTCTTTAATGCAATTTCCCATGTCTATTTTATTTTTATTCAGAACTGTACAGCGCTGCATATGCATATGTTTGTGACCCTTTATAAATAAAATTATGCATACTTCAGTGTAGGCTGTGGATCCGACCTGAAAACTGTCACGCCAGGTCCGCGGCCTACACACTCACTCATTGGGGAGGGGAGTGGGTGTGGGGATCTAGGACAGCTGTTAGAGCAGTGGTGACGACAGCAAGAGTGCCCATAGAGAGGGCTCTGAGTGTCCTCTCTGGCATACATGCCATAGGTTCACCACCACTGGAATAGGGTATAGGGGACAGCAGTGTAGGTGGAGTGGATGAAGGCCTGTCTGCTTTCCAAAATTTTCAGAGAGGGGGACTGAAAGAGATAATATTGGTCAAACAAAGGACAAAGATGGGATTTAGAAAGAATACATTATGGATAGTTGTACATATAACCAGTGAAATAAGTCCTTGTGTGTTGATCTTTGTGGCACCACAAAGTGATAAAAATAATCTATAGGTACCCACATTTTTACTTTGTAAAAAAAATGCGCAAATTGAAACACAATTCCATTTTTGAGGGGGTAGTTTAACATTAAACTAAACTATTACATTAACTCCAGCGATTTTAATTTCACCCAGGGAGAAACAGGCCACAGAGTTGATAGCTCTACACTGCAACCTGCTTACATACTGTATATACAATTTAATCAGAACAAAACTGCCCCACCACTAGGAAATTTTCTGATGTCTTCTATCCCTTGGGCTGGTGCTGAACCTGTGGCTGCACAATTGTGACTTGTTTGCACAAGTTCAGCCTATTCTGCAATTACCAGTCCTATAAATATGAGGTCACTTCCTCCTATGTTTTACCAAAGGTGATTCTTGTTTAACTCCTGTGTCTCAGACCCTGCTTTCTTGACTTTGCTTCCAGTCTTGGTTCCCTGCTCCACTGCCAAGATCCTGTTTTTTTTCCCCAGAGCAGTAAGCTAGAAGTCCCAAAAAGGCATAGGTGAATACCTGGATGGGCCAAGTATCTCCATAAACCCAGGCCCCAGTGTCTTAAGCTTGCTCCTGAGATGTTTTACCCTTAAAGGGCCAGTAAAGCTTCACTTTATAGACACAATTTAAAATTTTTGAATACATTATGAATATATAATAACTATAAATGCATTGGAGGCATTTTTCATGTTACTGTTCTTTTAAAACAAACAGTTACTGTCTCCAAGTTGACAACTGAGGTTTCTTCAAACAGATCCCCCCAAAATACAATCTTTGAGGGACTGAATGGAGAAGCAGCAATATTATTGACAGCTCCAAGTACTTCCTTTGCTGTGCATGCATGTAATTATTATATTTATATAGTGCAAACATTTCACCAAGCACTGTACTGGATTTTGGAGAATATAAACAATTAAAGGTAGAGCTTTGGCCATTATTGGGAAGGTAAGTGGTGCATGAGGGATAGGTAGAAGGAGATTATGAGAAGTGATGCCTGCATCTGGGTGGTACAGCTGCAATCTAAAACACTGTAGAGGAACAGATTTATTGTTTAAGTAGTTAAGAGGAGTCAGGTGTTTCCCTACATAAGTGGCTCAGAAGGGACCACTTAAGATAGGATAGTGTGGGACAGAGTCTTGGTGGATGAGGGAGAGTGTGCCAGAGATGGCAAGCTGTCCCAGAGAATTCCTAGAGGTGTGCATGTAAGGAAGTTATATGGGAGAGCTAACATAGGAGATTATGAATGAATCAAAGAGAATGGATAGAAGTATATTTAGAGACGTGAGCAGAGATGTATGAAAACGTGAGATTATAAAAATCATTGAAGGTTATCATATTTATATTTGTATCTGGAGGCTAAGGGAGACTAGTAAATGAATAGACAGAGAGGTGGCAGTGGAGGAATGGCTGATGCAAAGAACGAGTCTGGCTGCAGCATGTGTTTCAGACTGTAGTGGAAATAATTGGTAGAGCAAAAGGCCAGCAATTGGGTGCAGCAGCTGAGATATGATAGATCATGGACAAGCTGGTTGGTATTCTTGTGATACTGCACAGGTTAAAGTGACATGATTTGGAGAGAGGAAGGATGTAAGGCATAAAAGAGAGCAGAATTAAAAATAAAACCTAAACTACCTAAGCAGTGGGTTTGAAAGAATTCATAGAGATAGCAGTTGATAAAGGAAATATGGAAAGCTTTGTATAGACTAGTGTGATTATTTCACAGCTTTTAGAATGCTTGTATCTATTTTTAACAATTTCTTGGAGTAGCATTAATTTTTTTCTCAAAAAACAAAAAAAACAAAAGCTGCAATGCTTCCTATTTAAAGAAGAACTTAAGTCAGTTTGCAAAGGATGGAAAGACATCCATGATAAAGCAGAAAGATTTATGTTAAGTTGTTTTACTAGAGCGGGCTGAAACTTGATGTAGATGAGTGATGTGATGGTCCTCACCTTTAGTACTCTCTGAACAGAGTGCTGTCATTAAGTTCAGGCACACAGTGCACTACTGAAAGAAATGTGGTAATATAGAGGAAATAGCAGGCAGAGTGGATGAAGGTGTAGCAATGTTTTTTAAAGGGGTACAAGATGTAAGCATGGGAATGTGGTTTGACTGGAGGGATATTGAAAAATAAAGGGAAACCCTAAATTACGATATAGAATGGGGTTGCTTAATTTATTGCCATTGATCTGTGCTCAGACCAAAGGAAAAAAAAATGACTGGTTTTATAAATAAAAAAATTCATATTATTAATATCATATGGATGGATGACTTATCAATGTAAGTATACCTCCCATTTAAATTGTAAGCTCTATGTAGTAGGTAAGTCTATTCTCTTGTTTCACTCACAGTCTGCTACTTGATAGTGATGTATTCTCATGATGATATACAGGTATTTGTTAATTACTTCCTCTAATACTTAGGCTCACCTGCTATTACAAAGCAATATTGAAATTCTTTCTCCAGTGGTGTCAGGCTTTGGGAGAAAATTTGTCTCACTAAGGGTTAATTCTGGCAGCATTGTGCTGATAATCCTGAAGCTGCCAATATTTTAAAGGGTTTAAGTTGCCGATTGCTGGGACAACTCCGTGATAGCTCTATCTATCCCTGTGGGATCCATTTTCCTTTAGGCCAGAATAATATGTTATGGCTGTAGTGTCTGAAGAAATCAAAGCATTTGAATCCAAACAGCAGGCACTAGTAGAAGCAGAGAAAAATGGAATTTAGGACACAAAAGGAGCAATACCTGCTCTGGCTGCAGCTCTTGACAAGCTGTATTAGAGGAGAGTGAGATGCTTGGTAAATGCCGCTTCTAGCATGGTGTTGCTAGGCAATGTAGAGTCAGCGTCCTAGGTTTCAAGCAAGCTCCCTGCAAGTAGGGCAGCAAATTAGTAATAAGCGGGCATGCAATAGAGTAGCTGGTGAGAGAGGCAAGTCAGGGCACCGCGCCACCAATGAAATCGTACAACATGGTACAGATGAGAGGTAAGAAAAATCAAAATCCGTGTAATGTGATCTAGGGTCAGAACCGGGTAATCAGAAAGTCAGAGCCAATTAGTGGATTGGCAAAATCAAAGTCCAGAAATAAAGCCAAATTCATGTAATCAAATATAAATCCCTAAATTGCTCACTGCATACTCCCCATGCAAAACCAAACTATTCTGGCAAGGGGAGGCAGTTAGGAGTGGTCACTTAAAATATTGGCCACTTCAGGACTGGTCAGCACATTGGTGCCAAAATTAACATGTACAGAACCAAATTTTCTCTATAATAATCTAACTGGGGCCAAGTGTCAGGACCAACTCCTTAAGAAATAATGGGTTTTCACCAGCCTGATTTAGGTGAACACTTTATGCTGATAAAATTTGCTTTTAGCAGCTTTTAAAATGTTGAAAACAGCAATACTGATAAAAAAAGCCGTTTCTCTAACATTAACAAGTCAAAAAACTTTTTCAACTTTTGTAAATATCTCCATATTAGCCTTTATATAACTCACTGTATTTAATTCAATAGTTTGATTATTCCATTCCTGACAGCATTGTAATGATAATAGGGTTTCATTCTACTCCTTTTATAAACAGTCAGTCATTTTTATGTGTTATCACTGCATTTAATTTAGCTCTTTCATTTGTTTTAACTGATGAAAGACCTACAGTGTGTGCAGAATTATTAGGCAAGTTGTATTTGAGAGGATTCTTTTTATTACTGAACAACTATGTTCTCAATCAACACAAAAGACTAAAAAATATCAAAGCTTAATATTTTTGGAAGTTGGAGTGTTTTTTTTTTTTTAGATTTTAGGAGGATATCTGTTTGTGCAGGTAACTATTACTGTGCAAAATTATTAGGCAACTTAATAAAACCCAAATATATACCCATCCATCTCACTTGTTTATTTTCCCAAGGTAAACCAATATAACAGAAAATGTAGAAATAAACATTTGTGACATTCAAAAACAAAACTAAAATCAAATCAGTGACCAATATAGCCACCTTTCTTCACGATGACATTCAAAAGCCATCCATCCATAGATTCTGTCAGTTGCTTGATCTGTTTATGATCAACATTGCGTGCAGCAGCCACCACAGCCTCCCAGACACTGTTCAGAGAGGTGTACTGTTTTCCCTCCTTGTAGATCTCACATTTTATGAGGTTCAGATTTATGAGGTTTATGAGGTTCATTTTATGGGGTTCAGATCAGGTGAGCAAGGGGGCCATGTCATTTTTTCTTTTTGACCTTTACTGGCCAGCCACACTGTGGAGTATTTGGATGCATGTGATGGAGCATTGTCCTGCATGAAATCATTTTTTTCTTGAATGATACAGACTTCTTCCTGTGCCACTGCTTGAAGAAGGTGTCTTCCAGAAACTGGCAGTAGGTCTGGGAGTTTAGCTTCACTCCATCCACAACCCAAAAAAAGTCCCACAAGTTCATCTTTGATGATACCAGCCCATACCCGTATCCCACCTCCACCTTGCTGGCGTCTGAGTCGGAGTGGACCTCTCTGCCCTTTACTGATCCAGCCTTGGGCCCATCAAGAGTCACTTATTTCATCAGTGTATAAAACCTTAGAAAAATCAGTCTTAAGATATTTCTTGGCCCAGTCTTGACATTTTATCTTATGTTTCTTGTTCAAAGGTGGTTATTTTTCAGCCTTCCTTACCTTGGCCATGTCCCAGAGTATAGCAGACTTTGTGCTTTTTGATACTCCAGTAATGTTGCAGCTCTGAAATATGGCAAAACTGGTGGCTAATGGCATCTTGCCAGCTTCATGCTTGATTCTCCTCAATTCTTGGGCATTTGTTTTTGCCTTTTTTTTTTAAAATATGCTTCTTGTGACCCTGTTGGCTATTTGACATGAAACGCTTGATTGTTCGGTGAACACGCTTCAAAGGTTTGGCAATTTGAAGACTGCTGCATCCTTCTGCAAGACATCTCACAACTTTTGACTTTTCAGAATCCGTCAAATCTCTCTTCTGACCCACTTTGCCAAAGGAAAGGAAGTTGCCTAATAATTAAGCACCTTATATAGGGTGTTGATGTCATTAGACCACCCCCTCCTCATTACAGAGATGCACATCACCTGATTTACTTAATTGGTAGTTTGCTTTCAAGCCTATACAGCTTGAAGCAGGACAACATGTATAAAAAAAAAGTATGATGTGATCAAAATACTCATTATTGTAATAATTTAGCACACAGTGTAGATATACTAGTTCTTCCCAGCGACTATGGCAACAGATTCTCAAGGCTGTCTGCACACATATAGCTGAACAATATAAAACTACCACTCAGTTACATTGTAATAAATGAAAAAACAACATATACTTTAAATAATAACCTGAGGCATATGATAAGATTTAGATGCTCTGGTCATATTTTCCATTTAAAACCCCTAGCTCAGTGAAGCCACCCATGTATGACAACTAAATATAGATGAGTGATGGACAGGTGTGTGACATTTTTCTTGTTACATTTTATACTTCTGTCATAAAAAGGCTAACGGTTAGAAGTCGGGACCTTTTACACTGTAAAAAGCCAAGCATATTTTGCTTTTACATGACAGTCTTGCTACTAATTAAAGATAGTTTATTTTAATGCTCCAATTAAAGCATTTGTTAAAATAAAAATATGAAAGTGTCCAGCAGCATTGCACCTACAGTCATACTCTAACCAGTGTACATCACTGGACTGAACCATGATTCAAAGAGATTTGTTCGTCGTAATCATCCCAAAACAAATATTTTTCTAATTTGTTGATTACTTCTTTCTTCAGGGTTTCAGATATTACCTTCCGAATCCTAGGTTGCTCACTCGGATCAATGTCCCAGGAATCCTTGCTGCAATTTGTTATTTTTCCAAGCAACAAGCATAGCATTTGATTGAAAATATACCAGTTTTCATTATTACCCTTTAATCTGTGTTTTCAAGTCTTCCTACTATTTAGAATGTAAGCTCTGCCGGGGCAGGGACCTACAACCTCTTGTCAACCACAACCTAGCATTTAAAGTGAAGTATCCTTGTGATATTATACTTATATTGTTTACTGCACTTTCCCCATGTCTGTATTATATTTGCATTGCTGAATTGTACAACGATGCATAAATTTGTGGCGCTTTATAAATAAAACTATGCATACATACATACATTATATCTCAAATCGGGATGCCTCATTTGCCACAACTGCTTTTCTAAATCTGCTCTGGGAGCAGGTAACAGCAGCATAAACAATGATTCAGACAGTAAAGGCACAACAACAAAAAGAACATTTGTTTTGGAATAAATATAAAAATATCAACAAATATTTTAGGGTTTTAAAGACCCTTTAATGTTTGCCCCCAAGCCTTAAAAAGCACTTTCTCACTCTGTATTCCTAAGTGTGCTGTATAACAAACAGCTAGACCACGTACAGCAATATTATGCAATAAGATGGCACTGTTGAAAGATAAATATTCCCTTATATGTTAATTGCCATTAAGAGGTTAATGATAGAACTAATAAGAAAGAGAAATCTTTGTCCAAATATCCAGACCAATAAATACATCACGGAGCAGAGAATCTAAACTTCCTCACACACCCTATCCTGCCTGGCTGCAGTTTCTGTTCTCACTAACGCCTCAAGTCTTTCAATCAAACAAGCTTCTCATAATAGTGCTGAACTGCGTACTTTTGGCAGATGAATGGCATTTACATGCCAGTATTTCAACTGTTGAAAAGTGTTTCTTGCACTAAGGAAATACTCCCCCAAGAAAGGCTCAATTTCAACTTCATTCATTTTAATTTATAAAAACTGTACAAGCACAAAACAACAGATCTTTGAGTTACTTTTGCCAGAAGCAGTAGACTTGCAGATAAAAGCCTAGCGGATGGGGCTAATCTCTCTGATTGAGCTCTACACTTTGGCTCCTCTTGATAAGAGCAGATTTCTGCATGCTGTGAGCACCATTAAATGTCCCCTGTTTCTGCTGGAGGAAGATATCCTGCTGAAATTTCAATGGTTGTACCAGTTCAACCATGTAAAGTGGTCCCATATCATGCTGAGAACATAGAAATAGTGGATAAGAGCCCTGGATATCATCAGTGCAGAATACTAAGTTACTGGTTTTCATGGGACACTGCAAGCAAGAGAAAAATGAACACAATTATCAACATGAGCACAGTTCACAGGTTTTTCAAATGTGCAGGTTATCTATTATAACCATATATTCAGGTAATGCCAGAATGGGCTGAATTTGCAGTCTCTCAAATTGATATACATTTATCATCAACATACACGTCTTCAAATAAAATAAAAAATCCTAAAAAAAATTTGTTAGCAATGTTGCAAACAAAGGAAAGTAACAACAAGGTAGGCCCTATTAATTATATGTCAATAAATGGGCAAGCTACAGAGGATGTAGGTGTAGGACCTTACTATCCAGCCACTGTGATATAGGTGTTAGTTTGCAGAGCATAACGGGGTTAACACTGCTAGCTCAGGTTGAACCAATGACACGTGAATATTCACATTCTCAGCTCAGTACGTCCCCATCCATTCTCCAGAGGGCCTTGATTATCAAGCTCCTGTTACTGCTATGCCATTTCACATGCATGACCAAATTATTCTGTGCCCCCTGCCAGGCACAGTCAAAATGTGTCTTATCTGCTAGCCCAGAACATTAGAAATGTGATGTGTTGCCTCTGGTATTTCAATCTAATTTCTGCAGGGTGTGGTGCAAAGAAAAAGAAATATAACAGAATACAGTGGTCTTCGTCTGTAGATTAATGTGACATAAAAAGCACAGTGTCATGCATAATAAAAGCAAAGGATTGCTGTGAGCAACATCAGGAAGGAAGAGCATTTCTCTAGAGTAGCGGTTTTCAACCTTTTTCCTCCGGCGACCCCCAACGCCGACGTCATCGCGCCACACGTGATGACGTTTCGGCCAAAAAATCATCACGTCACGCATCACGTAGTGACGTTTAAGGCCGACGTCACCCCGCAGGAACCCTTATAATAAGGGTTCTTGCGGGCATTTCCGGGTACCGGAGCGGTTCTTGACCCCAGCGGGTCGGCCTCGGGGTCGCGACCCACAGGTTGAGAACCGCTGCTCTAGAGCAGAGGTCCCCAACCGCCGGGCCGCGGACCAGGACCGGGCCGTTGGTGTTCTGCAGCCGGTCCGCGGCGGCGCTCACTTGCGACTTCCGGGTCTGCCACGGCAAGGCAGAGGAAAGCGCAAATCCAGCTGTGTGCGTGTGTCTGTGTGCGTGTGTCTGTGTGCGTGTGTCTGAGCTGTAAAGTAGTAGTAGCTGTGAGGGGACAGTGCCTGAAATC
>WMED01012977.1:0-14602 GCA_019650415.1 Pipa parva
GAGGGGCCAGTCTAAGCCAAAAATGCCAGGGCCGATTTTTTTGTCCCAGTCCAGCCCTGTTCATGGCTGATTTCTAACTGAAGCAATGAGGAACCAGTCTGTTCATAGCTGATTTGTACAAACCTCTTAAGAATCAATTATAAATCTGCAGTGAACTTAGGTTTCTTATTTTTAAACAAACTGTTTGATAAAAGGGGGCGCACAAGCCAAGTCTTACAAGCCAAAACAGCAAGAAGACTTTTATTTTGCAATGTGAACAGGTTGTGTCTCATCACAGTGGAGATTTATATTTCATGCGGCACTAGATGGACAGTTCTCCTGAACTCTCCAGGCAGGTTTGCAAATTTGTTTGACAGTCAAGAACAAGCAATGTCTATACAAATTTCAAACTTTAGTGAACCTATGATATTTGAGTCACCTTATTCCAAACAGTAGCCTTCCATCAACCTCCTAATCTGCCACTTGCGTGTGGTGAAGTCTAATGGATGAATTTGAAGCAGCCTGGTCGTCTTAATTCACATTTCAACACATTGCATCCAAAGTAATTTGAAGAACTCCGTACTTCCGCTATCATTGGAAATGATTGAATTTGTCACAAATTTGCCACATTGGGTTTTACTAAATATGTAAATATTGGTAAGTGACAAATTGGCGCAAATTCATACCGCTATGTGACTATAACCCCCTATGTGCGTTTGCACACTATTCACTATTTTTTAAGTGGCAACTTACCCAACCTTGAAGAAAGCTCATGAAATAGGTGAGAGAAAGATGCCTTGGGTCTTAGCATGTGTAGATTCTTCCTGACAAGACTAGAACCTCCTAATTTGGAACCTCCTAGTAATGTGCATTTTTTACTGATTAAACACAGTGCTGGGTATTTACAAACTACCTCGGAGGCACATTTGTGGCTACCAATACTCAGATGGGATACTTGATAGCAGTTTGTGACCACCAGTTCTTTGATGCCAAGGTATGTAGGTACACTCCAATGGACCAACTTGAGAGGTATAAATATCTGGTATTCCTGTCCCCAAGGTGATTTATAGAGAGCTTACTTGTGCAGCCCTCTTGTGCCTTCACTAGATAATTAGTCACTCTATTCTGTACATTAATTTAATGAGTTTAACATTTTTGTTATTTTAATAAGTATGATTAAATATAGTTTTTAACTGTTAGAGCACTCCAGATGTAGTGTGCAGGTTGTTACATATTTTTTCCTTTGCTTACCTTTGTTTTTTGTACACTCCTAGTCACTCAGATGCAGTGCCAGTGGTTCATTTAACTAAAATTAGGAATCAGATCTAGATATTTTCATTCACCAGGAATACATATTTACAAAGATACGCTGATGAGCAATAACTTTATCCTTTAACAGTCCAACGTTCCCAATTTGGGAACATGGAATAAATAATAAATTAATAATGTAATATTATAATAAATTATTTATTCTATGTTCCCAAATTGGGAACGTTGGATTGTTAAAGGTTAAAACCCAGTGTCTATTATTGTGTAGGACAGTTTTATAACAAACAGCACTAAAACATCAAGCTACAGAATCCCCAAACCTCTGAACATGTCCTATGGCATCTGGCAGCAAGACATTAGCAGCAAATCATAGAAGTTGTGAGACAGAGCCTCCATGAATAGGATTTATTTCTCCAGTAAGTTTGAAGCACTGCATATCAACAAAAATGCACAATATCTGCTGTTTTTGGAGATTCTCTGATCTAGTCATCGAAACTTCATAATCCGACTCTTGTGAAAATCACTCAGATCTTTATGCTGCTTACTAATACATTCCATCCCTGGACAGATGTTATTGTAACAAGAGAATCAATGTTATTCAACACTACCAGTGGTTTAATATTATGAATGATGGTTATATCTAAAAATATAAGAGATGGGCCATGGTGAGAAGACATGATCATATAATCTAAAATCTTAATAATCTTAATATACTAATATCAGCTAATATTTAAAGTGTAAGTAAACTCTATTTATAAAGTTTGCCCAATTAAAGTATTGAAAAAACGATTAGCAAAATCCTCTCTCACCTTACCCTCTGCAGCACTTCTAATCCCAAATAAAGTTAATAATGGAACACCTGTGCTTTATGGTCCTTAGCTTGCATTAAAGGCTTGGTCTAAAGGCTTGTTCCCAAATCAGCAGCTCGCTCCTCCGTTGCACAGAATATCACAAAGTCTTAAATAGGTTAGGGAGTGCTGCGCTTCCTCTGGGTATAAAAGGAAGGAGTGGATAATGCAGATTACTTTAATACCTTATAAAAACAGGTGTAATACTACTCACTCATTATCCATGATTTCACGCTTTGGATTACTATGGTGTAATTCCAACCATCAAAGGTTTCCTCTGTTGGATTGGCCTGGTTCCCGTTATGGGTTCCAAATAGGCTGTAGGAAATAGTGCTGAGGTTGATTATCCAAGATTTCCATATAGGGTTCCAAAAAGGTGGCATCTGCTGCATATTCCCAAAAAACTCACAAACGAGTTTAAAAACATCAAAATGTTTTAATTATAAAAATAAAACATTACATAATGTTATAGACACATTTAAAGTGGTATAACACAGAAACTCCGACACGTTTCGCCTGTGACAGGCTTCTTCAGGGAGAAAATGAGCAAAAGAGGGATGTTATCTTTTTAAGTGCTTTATATACACTTTTTTCATTAGTTTCCCACCAAAAATGCTAATAGGGAAACAGGAAATGATGTCATAATAGTTTTAAAAATTTTTTAGATTAAAAACATATTCTATATACATTAATATTACTTTGTTACATAATAGCATTCTTATTAATGCTCCCTGTGTATATTTTAATCAGGAAAATGCAGTAAAAATGATAAAATTTTGTGTTTTTAACCGGAGTGACATCACTTCCGGTTTTCGGGATTGTTGGAACGCATATACGTTCCACCCTACTGATGTTTTTAATTAGGTTTCTTATAATTTTCTGATAGGAGGAACAACTTCATTTGGAGTACACTGAGAAAAGGCAATTTACAAATGGCAGTGATTTATAGGATTTGTGTGCTCATTTTGTAAAGATGCACTTGTAATCCCTCTGTAAAATATCCCTCCTTCCTGTAGTGGACAAGGCCATGCCCCCACCCCTCTCACATTCTCTGTCTTAAAAACTGGCTCCTTCCTAGTCGGAATTCAGAGCTGCAGCATTGTACAAGTGAGAGGAAAGTATCAGATTACTAAGCATGCACTTGCAGAATGAGTCACTGTATGACCTCATTAGGGGCGGGGCTTCTCAGCACTATTACAGGAAGCAAGTACACACAGAAATGCAGGGGAGACAAGCTAAAAGATTAAGAGGTGGGAACTGAAAAACACAAAATCTTTTTACTTTTAAATGTTTCAGTTTATGTTTCTACATTATAAATATAATATATATGTATAGTTTGGTCAATAACTTTACTTACCATTTTATTTTAAGGAATACAGAAAAACAAGTATTAAATCAAGAAACTAAATTCAGTGCATAATTTTTAACTTTACCACTAGTTGAGATGTTGCTAGAAAAAGCAGTAGAAATGGGAACCTCAATAATATTTGCTAACATTCTGCTCTGGATAATGTGTACAGGTTTTTTTTTTACATTTTTATGACTATATTTGAATCCTTATTAGCATTGCTAATCTAATTAATGTGTTTTCTGAACCTGCTGAATGTAATATGCATAATGACGGATATTATTCCATTGATTAAAATGGGTTCCACTAGAAAGAAGCAGGGAGAGAACTGAATGGATTATGCTCTCATAGCAACAAAAGATATCAAAATAATCAGCCATCCCTATGGTATTTTTCTAGCATTAAATTATTCTGTGCTCCAAAGTGTCACACTGGTATTAACAGAAACTATAGTGTCATTTTATCAATGGGCTCCCTTTTCTACATCTATCACTTCCCTGTTGTTTTAAAAAGGACATGAAGCATTGATTTGATAGATTTGTTTGAATTGTTAAACATTATTGAATATAAAATACAAAATGTTCACTGCAGAGTGAGAGTTTTCATTAAATTTGAGTGTTCAGGTTTTGCCTTCTGGGTATCTCTGGTAAATGGTTTTCAGCCATAATTATCACTTGTGTTCTTTTGATAAACCTTGAAATACAATTTAGCTAATGGCTTAAAGTGTAAGTAAAATTATTGACCAAACTACTGTATACATATATATTATATTTATAATGTAGAAACATAAACTTAAACATTGAAAAGTAAAAATGATTTTGTGTTTTTGAGTTAGCACCTCTTAATCCAGCAGCCTTTCTCTTCCAGCATTAATATGTACTTGCAGTTCCTGTATAGTGCCCAGAAGTCACCTCCCCCTAATGAGGTCACACAATGACTCATTCCGCTAGTGCATGTTTAGTAATCTGATACTTTCCTTTCACTGCTACAAACCCTGCAGCATTGAATTCTGACCAGACAGTGTCGGTTTTTAAGAGAGAATGTGAGAGGGATGGGGACGTGGCCTAATACTCTACAGGAAGGAGGAATATTTTACAGAGGGATTACAAGTGCTGCAGAGTGAAAAGGTGAGTGAGGATTTCATTAATCGTTTTTCCACTTTACAATACTTTAATGGGGCAATCTTTATAAATAGGGTTTACTTACACCTGGATGATCCCTGCTTAATAAATGTTAGTTCCTTTGGCACACTTCAATGACGCCATAGATCACTGAGTACATCTTACCTATACTCTGTTCCCAGGATGTATTTAAACTTCCTGAAATGTTGAATGAGGAATCCTTAAATCCTGTATTATAGTTCCTAATGCGCACTTTAGTTGCCTCCCACAAGGAATATTGCAGAAGAGGCAAAATTAAAATCCACAAATGTGTGGACACTTAACTCATCAATATGACTCCTCTGACAAATCAACCAAAAAGGATGTGGAGTGTCCTAGGCCAGATTCTACACTGATTATGGAAGCTGGCTATTCCATAATGGCCTGAATTTGGAGTTTCTAAACACATTATTATTATGCTATTCATGGCTTAAAAAAACAATAAAAGATCAATGATATACTGTTGTGTAAAACGTTTAGGCAAGTGTGGATAAAATGCTGCAAAGTAAGAATTCACATAAAGAAATAGAACTATTAATAGTTCATTTTTATTAACAAAATGCAAAGTCAATAAACAAAAGGGAAATCTAAGTCAAATCAATATTTTATGTGAGTGACATTGGCCTTTAAAAAAGCATGAATTCTTCTGTATATATTTAACACGAGTATAACTGGTGTAATAACATCATTCTTCATACCTAATTCCTTTAAGGTTGCAAAGTGACCACCCAATCCATTCTTTTCCTGCACAGTGCATTGGTGATGTTTTTGGAAGAGCACAGAAGAGTATATATATATATATATATATATTTTATTTATATCATGCGCTCCATTGCACTTTACTTTACTTTGATTACTCGATTACTTTATTTGTAAATCACTGCCTATTTTTCAACTGTCATTTATGCTGGAGACTGGAAAGATGAGCAACACAATTTCAATCCTTGTATGTCCTTATGCACATACTGTATGTAGAATTGACAAATAAATATCTATCTATATAATGGCTACTTTATACGTTTGTATTTTTCTATGCTATGGTTCCATACTATGCCTATTGAAGAGACCTAAGTAGTCTGGAAAGCTTGTATTTACCATCTATTCTGTTAGCCAATAAAAGGTATTACCTATACTCTCTTGTCTCTGGGGGTTCTTATTGACATGATGTCATGTGAGTGTTGTCATATTTATCTAATACATAATTATATTTTTTTGCCAATGACATCACACAAACAAATCATACCAGAAATCTATACTGAACTGTTCTGTTTTATGGCAAAAAATATAATTATGTACTAGATAAATCTGACAACACTCACAAATGCCTAATGGCTAAAAGTAATTGATTGAACTTTACCTTTAACCATTCTTACATGTGAATCAAGAGATTGGTCTTTCAAATGTAATAAAATCTGAAGAAACTGATTAATCTCTGTTACATGTTTGTATTCCTAAATTAATGTGTTATTATTTAAATGTAACTTTAAATGGAAAAAGAAACTTGTTCTCTAAAGGAAAACTCCATAGCCTTTTTTGGTAATATGAGAACATACAGATAAAGAAAAAAGTGGAGTTTATATGCAATTTAAAGGTTCCTGATTAACACAGAAGCTCATACAATCACTTATTTACCTGGCAAAGTCAATGGTTCAGCTGTAAAGCCATGCAACCAGCAAAACTCCAACTTAAAGTCAGTCAGTAACAAAGCCAAGTAACCCACTACAGACCATATTAAAACAAAGTGTCCACGTATCATCCATGCAGTAAATCATAATGTAAAAAAATACAATGGACCCTGCAAACCCCATCCTGTGCAGAAGTGGGGGTTATGCATCATGGGTGAGGGTTCACGGAGCCCCCTCATCATCACACTGAGGCTTTAGAAAAAAATATGTTGGTAGAATTACCTCTTGACAGGTATGGAGGTCTAAATGAAAATAATTATTTTGTATGCAGTCTTATCTAGGGTATAACTACTGAAGCTCTGCCTTTATGGAAATGTATATATGAACTAACCCCTTTCCAGCTATTCTTTAGTTTGCTTGAGGGGCAAAAGGCCTGAAGTGGGACTTTTCCAGATTGGAAACTGCATTCACCATCAGGTAATATCCAAAACTCCCTAAATTTCCTTCAGTAGCACAACAAATACAATTTATCTTTCTATGTAGTCTTTTGGAGACACTGCATGCAGCGGTGGATAAAAACAGATTGCAACATACACATGGCTACATGTTACATTGATCAGTTGCCAATGGATACTATCCACAAGGGAGTTTATTTGCTTAATGACAGGCAAAAATATGTACAGTTCAGGGTTGTATTTTGATTCACATGAGGTCAATTAAGGTTGATAGCTTCCCCCTTGTTATGTTAAGTTAGCTGAGCCCTTCTACAGCAGAATTTTCTCTGTTTTGGTAGTTCTACAAGTATGGATTGTTCCGAAGAAGGGAAACATAATGAAAATTATAATGGCTTGCATGTTCCTCTATCAACAGTACATACTTCCGTCTGGAAAGGTTGATATTTCTTTGCTTTGCATTTAACTTTGTAATTCGAAAGTATACCAAGAATCTACCTTGGGATCATTGTCATAAACAGAGACAGTGAAGTTGCATGTATTCTCTGCATTAAAGCTCCCACAATTCATTTTAAATTCTTTTGTTCAGTTGCAAGATTAAAATACTGTGTCTGTACCAGGTCTCAAGCGGAGCTTAGCAGAGCAGGTCTTGTAAAGATTGCTTTAACCCATTACTGAGCTTTCTATCTTCAACACAGTGAGAGCGTTACAACATCATTGAAAAGGAGAACTAGTGACAGAAACAAATATTTTTTAGAAATGCTAAAACCAATGGTTTAGCTCCAGGAGTGATTTTTGGGAGGATTTGACAGTAGGTCTTTAGAATAGCAATTGTAGCTCTGTTTTAGAGCCTCACCAACACAGGCATTGGAAGACCTAAAGAACACTCCTCAGGTCTGGAGGGAATCTTTTCAAGGAGAAGAACATGCAACTTTGATATTGTTTTGCCAGACACAAAGCTCTACAAAAGTTGGCCCTTCCCCCAGTTCATAACAGGAACTCCAACCAAATCAATACTTTTTCAAATAAACTATCATACTTTCTTAAATCTTTAAGAATGTTTGTTTTAAATCACCGCCCACAGTAAGTATAAAGTTAAATGGAGCAATTTTATTTTTTATGTTAATGTTGATACTTGGCCCACCCACTTAAAGCTTATTGTAAACCTCATCAAACAATCAAATGTGGGTTTATAAGAGGAGGGTCAATTCTGTTTTTCATTGAGGACCTGTACTGATATAGAGAGGGATGTCCAGTATTTTATCTAAAAGGACTAGTAGTGTTCTATTTACTCCTCAATCATGTCTGGCCAAAATAGTCCTATTGTGGCTCTTTCTTATTGAGTTTTCACTTCTTCACTTTGATGATGCTTGAATAGCAGATTGCGGAGAGAGAAAACATTGAGTCTTTGGCATTTCTAGAATAAATTATTTAAGAAGGACACACTAAATGTTTTTTTTTTTTTAAACTCCAGAGACAATTTCATAGTACAGAAAATTCTTACAAATTTCAACAGGGGTCTACAAGGAAAAGGAGGAAGTGACCAAATTCAAAACTGTTTACTCTTTAACAGTTTTTTAATATATTGACGCACTTTAATTTCTCTGGCAGATATACAGTACATGTACTACTCAGTGACAATAAACCAATCTAATCTAATCTAATCTACTCTTCAGGGTTACAAATTTTAAATATGATTCTGTGTCATTTCGTTATAACATTTAATACATTTTATGCATTTAAAAAGGCATGTTTGTTCTTATTTATTTTCCACTATATTGATATTGATTTTATTTTAGCTTTAACTCCGTGTGATAAGCTATTCTTCTTCACCCTTTCCTCATATTTATATTTTATACAGAGAAGTGTAAACTACCAGTTGCTTGCGTCATGTGATGATTTTCTCAAAGGATAAACAGCATGCTTATGATGTCAAAAGAGAATGACTACTCTGAGGCAAAAAAAAAATAGTTGGCTTTATATATACAGTAAATGTAACTACAAAATATTGTAAACTGTATGAGTGCTCAATGCGTTATGGCATATCATTGTGCATTCTATCTAGGTCAGCGGTTCTCAACCTAGGGGTCGAATTACAATTTGCCAGAGGTCGCCTAAGACCATTGGAAATTGTCATGGAAACTGCGACAATTTTCCCATTGTAAAGTGATGACCACGACAATTTTTTTCAAAGTTGTGGCTGTAACAACATTCCCAGAGTAAAATTGCGATAGCTACTATTTTCTTATTGTAAAGTTGCAACCGCGACAATATGTCCATAATAAAGATGCGACTGTGATATTTTTTCATTGCGCCTCTGAGACAATTTTAAAGTTGCGACTGCGACAATATTTCCATAGTAAAGTCGTGACTGTACTACAAGATCGTGGCAATAAAATGGTTGAGAACCACTGATCACCGAGGCAAAAAATCGTGGGCTTTATATATAAATGTAAATACAATATATTGTAAGTTGTATGAGTGTTCAGTGAGCTCTGTCATATCATCATGCATTCTATCTAGGTCAGCAGTTCTCAACCTGGGGGTCGTGACCCCGTCAGGGGTCGAATGACAATTTGCAAGGGATCGCCAAGACCAACCTTTCATCCTGGTAATTAGTTTACAAAATTATTTACTATTTCTAGATTCAGTTTCTGGATCATTAAAAATATGCTGCCAAACATGGATTTCTGAAATAATTGAAAAATTGAAATCTGAGGATGAAATGTTCATTTGACAGATAAGAGAAACATGGAAACTTTTGCTCATATTAAATAATACAAATATGCACATAAATAAGGCTCTCAGAGTAGAATATTTTACTTTTTTTTTTTTATTTCTAAATATACCCCTTAAACCTTCTTAAAAGTACAATATAGTTTCCCTTTAAGACAAATACGTGCAGTGTTAAAGACCTGTGTTAATTTGTGGTATTTGTTATTATGTCTATGAATTGACTTCACATTGCATATATGTAATACATATTTGGTTATGTTTGATTGAATATTGAGTTGAATCAGATTGAATGCATTATACACATTTTCTTTCTATAGTAAAAGTTTAGAAATTATGTATTTTAGCCAATGAATATTTTTGTGAAACCTTTTAGTAATAAAATCATGCCATTTATTCTTGGCTGATAAAATTATAGAAAAATATTTCCTGGCATTCGTAATTAGAATGACAGTTTTCCGAAACAAATGCTTACTGCTTTATCAATTTAAGTCATCTATTTTAGACACAATTTATGATTTACAAAATTTAAATCACTCTACAGAAAGAAAAATGATCTGATATTCAGAAACGCTGGTTAATGTCATATTCCTGTTTGGTTAAGCATGCCAAGAATGGAAAGAACTAGATATTATCTGTGCATTATAAATGCTGCTAATGTAATGGCAGAGTAATAATCATCTTGGGAAGATTGCACATGGAAGGTTATACGAGGTCCTGACAGATGAAGGTATCACTGAAGAAGAATATTTTGATAGAAAGTAAATGTTTATTTTTTTTGTGTGTTTTATGAATTTCTCTGTATCTAGTCTGTCAAACTCTGGATGCTGAAGACAGTCCTGATCTTAAAAATGACAGGGTCGAAGCAAATAAAGGCCATTGGATGTACAAGCCTTTCCAATACACAGTATATGCTCCATTTTTCACTAATGAACAAAGAAGAGAACATTAAACAATAATTTAGTCTGCGTACAAAACGAATTGAACGCATACATCTGAAACGATGTGACAGTCATCAGTCAAAACATTACTTGTAATTAAAATCAATACCTAACAATACTTAAGGTGCTGAAAAGATTTAGGGGGTAATTCATCAAGCAGCGAAGTGAGCTACGATGCGTTTGGCTCATTCGCTAATAGTAGTATGCGCATGCTGATGTCCTGTACGCAGACATCAGCATGCGCATTAAAGGGATTCCCGTCTCGGCGAGAACAAAAGAGTTGCCTCGCCGAGACGGGAATCCCTTTAATGCGCATGTTGATGTCCGCGTACAGGACATCAGCATGCGCATACTACTATTAGCGAAGTGAGCTGAACGTATCGTAGCTCACTTCGCTGCTTGATGAATTACCCCCTTATTCTCTTGTAATATGTGCTGATCTGCTATAACCATAAAACCAATGAAAGGTGAATTAAATTGAATGTCTCATTACAAAAGCACCTATCAAGCAGTAAGCTATATCAGGGGGAACACCGTTTATTAGTTCTGAAGTCTGAAGTATTAATGGGCAATCGTAAGGATCTGAGTAACTTTGACAAATGGTCAAATTTTGAAGTCTAAACATTGACAGTGGAAGCATCTCAAAAATGACATGTGCTGGTGTATTTCCAGCATGCAGCTGTTAGTACCTACCAAATGTGGTCCAAGAAAGGACAACCACAACTGATGACAAGATTATGGGATCCCAAAGCTTACTGATGACAAGTTCAATCTATGGAGGCACCAATTGTTAATTTATCAGACTTAAAGGATCTGCTGCTAATGCCTTGGCACCAGATACCACAGTACATCCTCAGACGAGTTTGTAGTCCATTCCTTCATGAGCAACACAGGTGTTTTTTTAATGTTAAGCCTGATTGTTGTATCTCCCATGTTTAAAAACTGGTGACACGTTCAATGGAATAATTATGTTACCTAATAGCAATAAATCTGTAGAAGTTCTAGTTAATCTCCATTCAGAATGTGAATAACTTTACACAGTGCCAAATGAAAGGACCAGTAACAGAAGAATAAGAATGGCATTTAGATTTGCATGGAAGGTGTCACTATTCAAATTTCCTCTTTGATGATAAATTACTGATTTGTTTTGGTAGTGTTTTTCTATTTGCTGATTGCAGCAATCCTGCAATATACTGTATTGATATACATTATCTAAAGTTCCATAGAAAATAATATAAAATGCATGTACGACTAGGAAAATACAAATAACAAATACAAAGCAATAAGAAATTCATCTTTAAAGGCAACACTTTAACGCAAGTGCTACAAAGAACAGCTGCCATTCCAAACTTTTAATAGTGTTACTGATCCTTTAACAAAAAAATATGTTCAACAAACACAACAAGGGAATTTAACTGTGGAAGCAATCTCCGCTTTTCCTTGAAAATCTTTTCTTATGTTATAAACATCAAAATATTCCTTAAACTGTCTTAATGTGTATACAAATAACCATGTATTTATCACGGCAAAGAATTATTTTTAGACACTGCCACACTGGCTTCTGTAAATAGCTAGTGGTGTTCTGCCCGTAAAGGGACACTACTTGCGTAAAGGTGTGAATTTGCCAGCTAAAGACAGCCGCAATAGACTGCTACTGTCGCAGTCACGTCTTTATAATGAGAATATTGTCATGAATTTACAATGTAAATATTGTTGCAGTTGCAAATTTCAAATTGTCGCGACTTTACAATGGAAGTACTGTCGCAGTCACGGATTTGCTATGGGAATCCGCTGTTTGGGAATTCAACCGTCGAATTTGGACTTTAGAGAATAATCACCTAAGTATTACCACTGGAATTGGATGCAATTTGGTCATTTCATGGTGTCCCATCTCCCAGGCCTGTAGTTCCAAAAAGTGTCCACTACATCCACATATTCATTCTCTCTCAGCTCCCCACCCCCATGATATTTACACCCCTTCATCCCACCCATAAGGTCAAATTCTCTATTAGCAACTTGTGGGGTGAGCATCGGGTGGCTGTTATTGTATTGGCCCAACACTTCACATGATAACTGAACTACCTACATTCATACAGTATATATACAGGTATATATATATATATAAAATATCTATATTGAAATCACTTAAATTCGTTGAGTTTGTACAAAGTGTTTTAGATAATGTTTTAAATGAATTGTAGTTAACACATTTAAAATAGGTATTTAATAAATTGTAATGTTTTATCACATTTTATCCTAATACACATTTTTTTTCCTTTTTCTGAGTAATAAACATAATTGTTATATTGTTTTCTGCTTTCATTTAATTCCGAGTAATGATTTTCCTGCTTCCATTTGTAAAGTAAACAGAATAGACTGTAATAGCTTTCACTGAGGGTCAACTGCAGGGTCTTATATAGGATTATTTTGATTCCTTGAAATAATAGCGCTTATAGTTGTTAAGAATGTCCAACAGTAAAAACTCTGTTTAATCACATCATTCTTTTCCTCCTTGCAAAGAACAGACGAGTAACATTCTACAGTATATCATTCTGTTTATAATTAGAACTGTGAATGATTGCGTCTTGCAGCATTCAGTTTTGATTGAGTAAAAAGGCTGCATTTAAGAAATGTGATGAATTGAGAAATTTCATTTGACTGGAGTAAATAATCATTTGACATACGATGCATTTCCTGCTACCAATATACAGCTTCCTGTTTGAATCATTTTGTTGTGTTTTGATTACCCCACATTTGGACAATTTTTATTAAGTCCAGGATTTATTTGGGAATTCTTCTAATTCCCATCCCAGGAATTTAAACAATGATGACAAAATGGATCAGTGATTAGCAAAGATGGCTTGCAAGTTCACCACCTGCATCATCTGCATGGAGTTTTTGTCCACTTGCCATGTTGATTGGTGCAGTCTTTAATCACTACTATGTTACCAATCACAAGCCCCATTGTATTTAAAGGGGAACTAAAGGCTAAAATATTATTTCAGATAGAAATGTTCAGCCTCAGAGGCTGGAATACAGGCTTTACACAAAATAAATGAATGCAAAACAGATTGACAAAGAGTACAAATGTACAAGCTGTCAGACGACAGGTATAGTGCCTAAAAAATAGTAAAATAAATTATATCAAATGAAACCAATGAAAAATATATTTGAATATTAGAAAGTCCAAAAGTCCAGTGGATTACGTGAAGTTTGCTTGATCCTGTGCTTAAACCACTGAGGCCTAGATACCTCAGGAACGTATAATGTGAGCGGTTCCATTTATACAAAAGAACAGTGGAAGCGCTGGATGGAAATATAGAAACACAAGAACAAGGGAATGCCCCTAGTGTGATACCGTCATAAAAAATAGCCACAATAATATATTAGTGATAAAGTTAATTCGTATAAGACCTTGTGCATGTGGATATAAACAATCCTGAACAGTTTTCAGGTGATATAGTAATGTGTGCTTCCCTGCGTCAATGCCGTGAAGAACAATGAAAACACTTATGTGATTTACACACTAAAAACTCACCGCACTTGTGAAAAAGTGATATAAGATAAAATATATTGGTACAAGTTCCAATGTGTTGAACTATAGTGACCATTAAATCTGTGCAGAGTAGCAGTGCTGGTTTGGTGCTGGGGAGTAATTCACGCCCCTTTACTGTTACACTCACCAAACAGTGCTCAGATCAAGCACTTAAATGAAACAGAAGCAGTTCCTCCAATGTCTATGTGGATACATCCTCCCCTTCATCACATACAGTATAAGTGGAAAAAAATAACAAGATACAAATGGCAAGAACATAGTGTAATCCAATAAGATTAATAGATAATTTATTAAGTACTCACAAAAGTAGATAAAAAAAGTGCTTGTAATGGAATCAAAGTCTCTACGCGTTTCGCCGGAAAAATATCAGCTTCTTCTGGAGAGAAAATGTTGAAATCAATGGATGTTACAGTCCTATGGTGGTCCTGCGCTTTATAAAGTGTTTAAAATGTTCGGTCGCGCCTTTCAGACAAAGCGCGATGATGTCAGACACGGCGTGATGTGTTCCATGCTGCCAGAAGTGAGTGCCGGTATGCGTTCCACTTCTACAAACACAGCAGCCGGCAGTAAGGAGCTCTTTATCCATTTAAAAACCAGGCGATTAGCCTTGGAATAGGTGGTTAAAACTTAGTGGGGAATTCACCATAGTGCGAAGTGAGGTCCAGATCCTTCGCCTCACTTCGCACAGACT
>WMED01012979.1:0-14602 GCA_019650415.1 Pipa parva
ATCAACCCAACCAAATATCTGATTGCTTCCTCTGCTCACAAATCAACCCAACCAAATATCCCTTTCACTTTTGTGGCATAAACAATGAAAGGATCATTTAAATCCAAATCATTTTATTCAGGAAAATGTTGATTCTTTTGTGGAATTACCATTAAGAAATAGTCAAAAAAAAATCCACATATTTCTATTATTAGTTGATCTCCTCTACATCTCTAAACCAATTTCCCTAAGATATACTGTATACTAACACATATATCCAATGGATAAATATTTGCTGCACAGTTCAGATGTTTACAGACCGTTATTACGTTCCTTCCACTGCAAAATTCCTACCATGACCATTAGCCATAATTCATAGTCAACGTTTTCAATTACCACAAAACATAAATTTGCATAAGATATTACTCCTGCCATTTTGTGGTAAGAAAAGAATTGCATAACTTGTAAGATGAGAATAAGGAAAGTTAAATTCCACAGCCTCAATAAAAGTGGTAGTTGTAAGTGATTAAAATAGATATCTTTCACAAACAAAATTTGTTCCCTCTATTGTAATTGTGTTATGAGTTACTCCAAAGCAAACAGGAAAGTGAAAACAAAGATTTTTTTGCTTGTCAGAAGCCCTTTTTGGCTTGGGGCTAATGATGCTTCTCATAGAAATATGAAGGGTAAAATACACCAATTATAAAATTCTGTATCAAGACAATTTGGCTAATATTATACTGATAGTTCCCTAGCATATTGGATGTGCATGTTAGTACATCACTATTTATTTGGTGGTTGATGTACTAACTCCATAGTACTGAATTTCCATTTGCTCCTTGGTTTGAATTAATATACATATAATAATAATAAAGTCCAAAGTGGTCTTTATGGGAAATTGCAGTTTTCTGCCCCACAACAGCCAATAAGCAATTTCTCAAAGTAAGTAATAATACTATGACAGTGAAATGGCAATTGGCTGCTAGTGTGTATGCTAAGTTACCAATTATGGAGGTACTCACACTGTCAATGTGCTTGCAACTTGCCCGCTACAGCCTGTGATGACACCTCTTCCCACAATCCTGCCTCAGCATTGATCCCTTCTGCCTCCCTTTCACTTCGCTCTCCTAGACTCCAACCTCTGTGCTCCAGTTCTCCAATCCCATACTCCAGTTTTGCTGCCTGGCACTCTGATGTCATCACATGGCCAAATAAAGAAATGGCTTGACGTTCATACCAGCTGCCACAGAGTGGATGGAGAAAAGACTCCATTGTGGTGCTGACAGACCCCTGTCAAACTTAGCTGTTGTTGTTACAATGTTTGTAAAAACCTTGCTGGACTTCATAGGCCACATAAAATGATATTGTGGGCCATGTGTGATCAATAGGGAGACATTCTTGTTACAACTGATTCTTGCAAGTCTTGGTTTAATCAAACCATGTGCCATATATAGATATTTTTTTTGTACCAAAATGTTATTGATCAATATTGCTGTCCAAAATCTATTTTCATTAAGAATATCCTGTTCTTAATAATATAATTTCTATAGAAATTGATTTGAATAACAGAATTATGTCGAACATAATCATATGGGAAAAGTTTAAAGTGTATGTGTTTGCAGACCAGCCAAGGGAAACTATTAGCTACCTGTTCCATTCGACCGAGTAACATATATGGTGAAAAAACAAAACATTTATTGGACAGTTATTTGTCAGCCAAGGCTAAAAACTCTGTGATAAATTACATTGAACCTGAGAATGCAGATAACATCTACACATATGTTGGTAAGTGAAAAATCATATCATCTTTTCCAATAGCTTGTTAAGCAAATAAGGGAATTTTGTTGGGAATGGTTTTTGATTTGCATTCAATACAAGCCACCACCATTTGGGTATTGCTGGAGAACTTGTGGATTCCACCAAAATGTCACCAATTTGTCATGTTTTAGTTGCAAAAATTGTGTGCTGAGAATAGTCAAATAACAGTACGTTATAATTGTTTTTACATTCTTCCAGTAGCAAACAAGTGTAGCTCATGCTGCTATTTCATCTACATATTTTCTAAGCCTTTCAAGTGAAATGCCACCAGAAAAGTAACAGATTGAAATGACCTTATTCATGGTTCGGGGTTATTTTCTCTGGTGGGTAAATTCATTCTGCAATGTACCCTTAGCTACATCCTTTTTCTCCCCGTTTCAATTTTGCAAGACTCTCTACATTATAAATTATTAATATGCTATAGTTAATATTCTATAGTTAATATGCTATAACTACTTACCGGTTACCAGTGTGGACCACACATCTGTATAATGAAAAAGATGGATCCCATCTGCCTTTATTTTTTTATTGTAAGTGAAGTGACAAATTCAGTTGATTCAATCAATTTTATACTGTGAAAGCTGCCTAATATAAGACTATGGTGTTGCAGGTAATATAGCTTGGATGCATGTACTCGCTGCACGCCAATTGCAGCTGAAATCAGAACTCCTTGGAGGACAAGTGTATTATGCTTATGATGACACCCCAGTGAGACAAAGACGCAAGCTGCTCCATGAACTGTACACTGAAATTGATCCATGCATGAAAATCGGCACCCGTATTCCTTACTGGAAGATGTGGTTAATTGTATCTCTTTACAGCATGATTCGATTTGTCGTAAGACCATTTTGGAATTTAAAACCTTTCCTGACATTATCTGTTTTGAATTTAATGGTCACTTCGTTCTCCTATGAGACTGACAAAGCTCTACGGCACTTTGGGTACAAGCCCCTGTTCAGTTGGACTGACAGTAAAAAGAGAACATGTAAATGGATAAAAGAAATGATTCCCAAATCACAAAAAGAAAAACAGAAGCAAAAATAGGACATTATGTTTGTGTGTGTTCTTAAAAGAGAAATCACTATATTCTTATGGTTACAACACTAACAAAAATGAATAGAAATTCCCTCATGAGAGACTTTAATAAATGGCTAGTTGCCAAGCACTAAAAAAAGTTATGGGCTGTGTACCAACCATTTAATCTATATTCGTTTTGAATAAACAGGCATTCTTAATTCCCTAGTCCTTCATTCCTAAAGGACAAAACACTCATAAATCAGATGTACAGCTGTAGAAACTGACGTCAAATTCTTTAAAGCTGATTTTGCTGTTTGAACACAAAACATTCAGGTGTGTCATTGGTAGTTGGGATTGCATATACATTTACTGTACTATCTGGAGTTGTCTTAAATTTATTTTTCGGATGCTAATATTATAAGACAGGCTGCAATTGGTCTTGTTTTGTGTTTTTGATTCATTTAACTTTTACATTTTTTTATGGGTTTTTTTTTAAGCACACTCTGTAAAAGCAATAGTACAATAGCATGAACAAAAAGATAGAGAAAAAGAATTGTAAATTGAAAAAAAATAATCAAACTTCAGTTTGATTCATTTCTGGTTGGCAAGGATCAATGAGCCCCGGCAATCGAAAAAAAGATGAGCCAAAACAAACAAAAATTGAACTAATATCAAATATTAATGATAAGAAGAAGAAAAGGCCAATTGCAAACTTTCTTAGAACACCATTACCTAATAAAATGCCATAAATGTATTCCAGAGTGAACAACTCTTTTAATGCTGCAAAGTTACCTGAGTCCTCTTATAACTGGGACTTAGGTAAAGGGCAGGTTGTAAGCCACGTTGATTGGTAGTGTTGAAGAATGTGTGATGGCTGAAAAATGTATGTCTTACCTGTTTCCTTACCCAATGATGACATGGATTGGAAAGTGTGTCAGTGAGAGATGACCTGATAGAGGGGATGGTCCACGATTGCAAATCAAAAACCATGAATAAAATACATTTAAAAATGGTAAAGTACGTTTGTACAATAGACTCCTACGAAATATCAAATATTACAAATAACAGTATGTGCAACCTTCCATAGGTCCATGTATCCTCATGGATACATGGGGGGTGGGGGGGCACATCTCACAGAAAGGGGTCCAGTGAACTCCTTCTGATTCCACTTATTCCAAATGGTGGAGATAATTAAATACTTCTCTAGGGGTCCTTTAGACTCTTTCTATTTTCCCCTGCCCTGACTGCAGGGTAGGGGGAAATGTTATTACAAAAGAGGAATCAAGACCCTGGAGGATGTTAGTCGGTGTTCCCCTCATTACCATCCATCTCCTTTGTAATTTACATACAGTAATGGTGTGCCCCTAAGGATCTAATCACCTAATTTAACCTATGGTAGTGGTTCCAAAACTAAACTAGATTAACCTCCTTGTCCTAAAATCCCCACTCCCAACTTGCATGGGGACCATAATGTAGTTTATGATGAGGTATGTTCTCTTTGATGAAGACTCATTTACCCATGATGTAGTCCAATAAATATACAACTGTCTTTGCCTGCAACATAGCCCATTGAAAAACATAATCTACTGTACTTTATTGGTCCAATGGAGTGCAAAAGTTTTTGATCCATCATCTCTGCAATCACCCAGTTTCTACCACTCTTGTGAAGGGAAGGTTGTTTTTCCTCTGCTGAAACTGAATATATAAAAAACTGTGGACCCTATCTAATAGGGAACTTTTAGTCTGCAGTTTCCTATCAGATAGGGGAAAGGGAGGAAATCCTAAAGACACCCTCCTGGTACACGTATGTCCCACCCATTTATACCTGGTGGAGATAAAGATTTCTATGGCATCCTGAGCATATGTTTTTTCAACATTCTTGGGGGGGGGTAATAAAAATCAGGAGATGTACAAATACTCCAAGTTAAAATGTAATGTCAATAATGTCAGCAATTCACTGAACTACCAGAATGTCAATAAGCTCTGGAACCTCAATAGTGTCCATAACCAAACACCTACATTTAGGAAATTATTATATTTCTCCCAGTTTCTCTATTTTTAGATACGTAGAGAGTTTCAAATTCTTAAACTTGTTCTCTAATAAAGAAACAGCTGCCATTTGAAACATCTTATAGTTAACCAGGAATAGTTGATAAAACATTTTATCTTTCAGATTTACTGAAACAGTAACTCATGACTGGTTCTGATGAGACTATTTTGAGCATTAGCAACTATTTTGCATGTGTTTGAAGAAAGAATAGCGTGTATGGCCACCTATGAATTGCCTTATCAAAAATGTTATAAAATATAATAATATAATAAAATTGGAGACTTGACCACCTTTGTTCCAGTCCAAGCCCCTGCACCCAGTTACAAGCATTTTCTTAATTCCACCTGCACAGTAATATTGTTTAGCCCCTGTGTACAGGATCATTTTTTGGCCTTGTAAAAGTGCAGGTTTTGTTTATTTCATGTATAGTTGAACAGTTTAAGCTCAGTCACTGACATTGATGCAACTGCTAATACTGCATTAACAGAATTTATGCATCTTGTAATAGCATGAGGATGACATAAAAAGTATAATACCATTCACTGGATCAACATACTGTTCATCAGCAGCAGGTTTTTTTTGTTAAAATGACCAGCTGAACAAATTGTAACCTGTATTGTTAAAACTAGTTGTTTTTAATATTGGCAATTCTAAAATGTTGGGGGCCACTTACTAAGGCAGTTTTAACTATAATGTTGCCCGGAGTGAATCCTGCACTGTGCCCTCTATGTTTACTTGTGTTCATACCCCTCCATACATATGAGAGGATCAGGCCATTGGGTAGGATGCCAATCAAGAAATTAGGTAGCTATATGACAGATCAAGAAATCGCATTGGTGGCCATTCAGGGAATTGGTGGTTGGGCAAGCAATCAGGCAACTACCCCAGCCCCCATCATACAAATAGGGTTGTCAATTTCAAATAAATGAATCTGAGTAACCAGAAGAATTGAAAGGATTTGCATTATCCCTTTAAGAATATAAAAGCACATATAGTATAGTATGCCAATATACCTTAAAATTTCAAAAAAATACAAGATACATTCACAGACGGAGTCTTGTTCATCAGCTTTCAGAGAACCTCAAAAACACAATGGTAGTCTGTAGTGTGGTATGGAGTCTTGTTCATCAGTTTTCAGAGAACCTCAAAAACACAATGGTAGTCTGTAGTGTGGTATGGAGTCTTGTTCATTAGCTTTCCAGTGAGACCTCAGTCACAGGGGTAATCTGTGACTTACAGTTTGTTGATAAAAAAACTCACAATAGTATAGAAAGTAAAATCTGTTTATTTCTAAAAAAAAAAGTATATTAACTCACATTTTGGAAGTAAAATTCAAGCCCATAGCAGCAATCAAAGGTTCAGATCCTTTCAATTCTTCTGGTAACATTTGGATTCAAATGGGTCTTAGAGGATCAACTGCACATCCCCTATGAGATGCTGGGTCTGAGCGTTTTTCATCTGTAACTAAATGAATCTGAGGCTTGATTTTTTTTTTGTATATAAATCTTTATTTATATTCCTGCTCCTGCCCTATAAAATCACTCTTGGTGTATTTATTTAAACATAGCAACCAGGAGCTCCATTAATGAACCCTAACAAACAGAATATCATGTCAGTCCAAACAAGAGAGAGTCTGAAAAGTTAAATAATTGAAATAAAGCAAAAATTTTCGGAACCATTGGTACAACGTAAGGCCCCAGATACAGTACCACAAACATCTTTGTTTTTCTGTAATCATTTTCAGCAGGATATACACTATATATACAGTATATATACAGGAAATTTTAATAATAGTGTCAGAAATGTATAAGTATATAAGTGTATATATAAGCCTATAAACAGCCGTAAAACCAGATGTTATATAAAGTATATTCATCTGGAATGTCTAAACTTATTAGGAAACTCTTAGGGAATTCACAATAGTGCGAAGTGAGGTGCGGATCCTTTGCCTCACTTTGCACTGACTGTTATGCGCTCGCTGATGTCCTGCACGCGGACATCAGTGAGCACGTTAAAGGGATTCCAATCTCAGCGAGACCAAAAGAGTTGCCTCGCCAAGACTGGAATCCCTTTAAAGTGCTCACTGATGTCCGCGTGCAGTAAATCAGCGAGCGCATGTCAGTGCGAAGTGAGGCGAAGACTCCACACCTCACTTCGCACTATCGTGAATTCCCCCTTAGTCTTTTTGACTATTCCCATTTATATACACCACTGAAACCGTATGGAAATCAGCAACACAATCCAGGATAAAATTCAACAATAAATTAGAGTATTTTTCAATGTTCTTAATGTTATGTTAATTACAGTACAAAGATAAAAACCATGTTAAAAAAAAAAAATAAGATCACTGCTGCCACATTAAAAATACAAACTAGAAATTCACAATAAAACTGCAAGACTATACAATAATGAATAAAATACACATAATATTTACTACTCAGGCAGTAATGGGTTACTTCTTGCATATATTGAGATGCAGCAAAATATTATTCATTAAATAACCCGAATAATGATTTTCCATTTACAAGTAAATAAAACTGTGCAACCAGAGACAAATTTACATTATGCATTTACTTGCAGTGGTTTGGTTTTTGTAATTATTAATGTAATTATTCCCTAGTGTGTAAGGTGAGCACAGCTTCAAACAAAATACCATGTTGAGTATACATCTATTTACTAAATATACAAAGGATGTTAACAGTTGAATGTTAGCTAAACAGTAACCAAGGCATTCTCTGTAGACACCAATAGTAACAGTTCCATGTGTTTAGGAGTAGCCAATGCTGATATTCTGCTAATATTTGCCGGCGCTGTATGTTAGAGCATCCTAACTGCCCTATTCAGAGTGATAACAGCATTTTCATTTCAATATAAGTAATGTAGTGTAAGATACACAGTGGGTTGGATCTCATCTACAAAGTTTGTCATGTAAAGCTACAAAAAAAGCTACAAAATCATGCGCTTTGTTTTGATAATTTATGCATATTGCCAATATGTAGTTTTTCATTTACATAGATTATGATTTAGTTATGTGGGTATTGTCACCTTTAAACAGAAGATGTTTAATGTGAATTTGACCTCACTCAATTTCAATAAGTTTATGTATAACAAGTATACTATAATACACCAGCACTAATAAGTATATGCTTGACAATGCTCCCTAATCACCATACCCCCAATTTACTCCATTGTAGCTAACTTGTGAATATACACAAATACGTTGTTTCACAATGTGCAATTCATGCAGATGATCACAGATTCATTTCGGAATGTAAATGCAATCTAATGTATAAAGCTACACATACACACTGCGAAATTTATTAAACTCGGAAAAGCTCGTTTTCGCTTTTCTGAGTTTATTAATAGAGCGAACACCCAGAAGTTTCTTGCAGTAAGCATTACGAGATTTGTTTCGATCAATACTTACCGAAATAAACTTTTTCCGTTGAATATTTCCATGGAAAAGTAGCCATACTACACTAATGTAAAATATAGCTACCCTTCCGAAACGGGCTTTTCCGAGTTTAATAAATTTCTGAGTATCATTCTAACCCTTTATAATCGCTGGACCCTTTGTATTAAGCTAGTTACTTACTCACAGCAGGGCCGGTTCTACCGATGTGGGGGATGACCCAGGGCACAATCTATTTGAGGGGCGCTGTTGCCCCCATCGCCTATCGCTAAACTTGACCTCCCCCCGCCACGCAATACCCCCCTTGCCCCATGGCCCCCACTCACCTTCAACAGCATTCTAGCGATGCACCTTCTCTGATGAGGTAAGTTGAATGCGACGGCGCTCCTTGCTGCTTCGGGTCTTGTCGGCTGTACTCGGCAGCTACCGGCAAGACCCGAACATCTAAGGAGCGCCGTCGCATTAAACTTACCTCATCAGAGGCATGGTGGGGAGGGAGGCCCAGGGTGCCGGTAGGGTCAGGACCACCCCTGACTCACAGTCAGGGGGTTTGTAATGGTGCATTATTTATTGCAGTGAGAATGCAAGGATGAAAACTGAACAAAGGCCTTTTCAATAAGTGACCCATTCTACATTCATGTTTCCTACAGTACTCATATTTCTAACCATTCTACATTAAACATTTAAGGAGGGTTTTTCTGTTTTGAAGAACTCCCATCTGGTTTCAGTTAACAGATTGAAATGGTGGAAATATTTATAAAGTGCAAAAAATCCAACGAAAACATGTTTCTTAAAATAAATATTATTTGCATTATGTAACAGTGCATGATTTGGACTGCAATGCTAAACAATAGTAATAGTAATCTCATAAAATAGAATAAAACAAGGCAATACCCATGTAAGAATTACATTTTTGGTAAAGAAACATATATTATTATTCTCCAATCTTAAAATCAAGTAACTCTAGTTTATTTCTGACACATTCGTAATCAGAACTAAACTATTTTTAACAGTGTCGTAACTAAATGCCTTGGGGTCTGGGAGCAGGATTGGCACCAGACCCCCACCCCATCTCTTTACTAGAATACAGGGGGAGGGGATGGGAGAGGTTGACCCCTAAATGTATGCTCCTGGTTTTTGAACATGTGCGAAGGTATGCAGTACTGTATTCATACAACTGTTATTTAAAATTACCAGTTAAAGCTGTTACTCAGTTATCTTATTTCAAATGCAGTGCCAATTAGCTCACTAGTGATAAACAGTGTTCAGTTTATACCCCTACCCTATAGTCTGACACAGGATTTGGAGTGATGTCTTTGTTTTGTAAAGACTGCTTGTATCCCAGTCATAAAGTGCAATAGAACTGCTGTGCTGATAAAGAAGAAATAGGGAAATCTTCCACCATGGGGTACAAAAGGGTACTATATGTTTTTAGGATTAATAAAAAAAATTTTTTCAAAGCTACTTTTCTAAACATTAAATATTGTTTAAAGGCACAAACAACATTTTTTTTTCTGGTAATTGTATCCATTCAAACTAAAAAAAAAACTGAAAAATGATAAATATTAAAATATGCATTGGTATTTAAGCGATTGGACCATTGTGCAAATAGACTCCTCGTATCCTACAACAGTTTCTTATGATAAAGTACTAGCTAAGGAATGTTCTTGTTTATTTTCACCTGTGGCTAAAGCTACAAAATGACAGGTTCCTTGTGACATGCTTAATGATGCTGGAAATTAATAAAAACCACACAGACTATATGGTAATGTGACAGCGGCCTAAAGGCTACAACGGCAGTTTACACTGGGAAGTCTTTGCTATTCAGATGCAGGAAACAGATGTAACGATTTTTAGTTTTATTTTAGTGTTTCAAGTAGCTGCAACTATGCAAATAGCCTTAAGTGGACTGAGAACAATGAAAGGTAAGCTTAGAAACAATAGAATTGTTTTACCAAGATTAAATAGGGATTTGCAATTTCAATGCAACTCCATAATTATAAAGTTGCAGCTACTAATGGCATTGCATTAAAGTAGCAGTTACATTTTAATACCACTTGTCAGTGTAAACTATCCAATCCCATAATAGCTAATGACCTAACAGTGAGCTTCTGTGGCAGCTTTTGTTGCACAAAGGTGTCCAGTGTAAACCAGCCCTAAAGCCAATGAGAGGATGCTTATTGTTCATTAAAAAAGGCTTCACTAGGCATGATTCATTCTTACTTTCTGAAAGAATAAAATGTAGAAAAGTCAGACATTATAGTGCACTGAGCATTTGAAACAATCCCTATTGACCATGGCACAGATGTTCAGTGGACAGGCAGAAAATCATAAGGTCACACAGAAGACTAACATTCATAGATGTATCTAGTGCATAGAGAAATTAATTGATTTCTGTAGAAACAATAGTAAGGCTAATGCTAGATGCTGCAATAACATATGCTCTATTGGAATACTGGGAATCTAAAAACTGCCTACATATGTCTTTAGTGAAAATAAATGGGAATGTGGCTTCTTGTTTCCAATGTTTCCCGCTAAATGCAAACCACATTAAAAGCAATAACACACTGTAGGGCAAAATTTATTAAATCGTCGATATCGCGATAGCGGTATTTTTTACCGATATTGATATCGCGATATCGGAATTTATCTATATCAATTTCATGATAGCGATATTGCGGCCGTTTCTACCATTGAAATCAATGGCCGGCCGAAATTCGATATTGATATCAGTAAAGTTACCGATATCGCAATATCGGTAAAACTTACCAATATCGCGATAACGGTAATTACCAATATCGCAATATCGGTAATTACCGATTTTAATAAATTTTGCCCATATATGAATTTTTATACCGCTGGAATAGACAACTCAGACAAATTGCAGCCCATTGTTTGCAGTACTTACAGTGTCAAAACACCTACTTTTAAGAACTAAGCCTTGTCTGGAAAACATCCCTGTGTTTTGTTGCAGCCACCTTTGGGAATCCGTGGGCCGCAGTTTGTCAGAGATCTCTATGCATTATGACAGCTGTTTCAACACCAGCATCAAAACAATTTTTGCAAACAATAATAGCATTTGCACAAGACTGAAGAGAGTGATTAATGGCACTAAATAGATCTGTGGAAGATGTCAGTGCTATGTAAATGTGCGTATAAAATATATTTACTGTATGTTTATTCGATGTTAGCCGTGTATGTACTTAAAACAGTTTAGAAATATAAAATATTTTATAAAAAAAAACATTTAATAAGGCATTACTGTGACACTTTCATTTCACAGTTTATGGCCAGTTGTGCTTATTAACATTTTTAGTGTTATGTCCAATCAGCTGCAAGCAAATGGACTGTGCAGGGAGTGCCTACCTAACTAAAATGGAATATAAACAATGTATAATTATAATAGCTGACCCTGCAGGGAGTGACTACCTAACTAAAATGGAATATAAACAATGCATAACTATAATAGCTGACCCTGCAGGGAGTGCCTACCTAACTAAAATGGAATATAAACAATTTATAACTATAATAGCTGACCCTGCATGACTGGAAATAGGGTCACAGTGGTCCTGGCTATTGTTAAAAGATGAATACAGACCTGTCAGTATTAATTTAAAGAGCAAACATGCACTAATTATGAACAGTGCTTACATTCACTGTTTTCCTTTATATTTTTAGAATATTACATTGGGATTTTCTTATTTACAGATATCGCTATTTTCCTGAATAATTGCATTCATTGATATAAAAGGTACTGCTATCCTACAGAACTGTTCCTTAGACAAGAAAGATTTAACACTTCACACGTGCCAATGAAAACACTCTAGTGGTCAAAGTACTATGGGCATTTCAGAATGCTAGACTGGCATTTATGAGCTATCAATTTAAACCAATAGATGCATTCATAAAAATAGGTTTGTTTTTTGGATTCTGTAGGAAGCCATCATTTCTTGTATAATATCCCTTTAAGTCCTTCAAAGTCATGGGAAACTACAAAAAAAGAGTCTTTTCTCAGAAAAAAAAAGTTTGTAATAGTATGTGAGCTATTTGAGGCCAGATTCCCACTGGCGTATGGTGAGCATCATTTAAAAAAAAAAAAAAAAAAGTTGTAAAAAAACGCCATCGCGTTAACACTGAAGTATTTTTGAGATGCGTTTTACATAAAATTAATAGCACCTACGCGTGTCTTTTCTTTCATGTGTGATCGCTATTGTTCAATTCCTGTTGCTGCTAATCCTGTCGCATTGTTCGCGTTACGTTCTATATGCTTGAAAAAAAAAAAAGACGTGATGAAGCGTCCCAGCTCATGTTGCTGTCTATGAAACGCTAGTGTGACACTGTACGCACAATAGTCATTTCTTTCAATGTTTTTTTCACTATGCGCTTTTTTTTTTTAAACCATGCACACAATATGCCATTGTGAACCTCGACTAAACGTACGTTGGTACAGAGGATATGAGCAATGTTTTTGAATAGTTAAAACTTTGTAGGAGTGCAAGTACTAATCTAATGTAATCCTATGTAAATCTAATGTAATCCTATGTAAATCTAATGTAATTCTATGATAAGGCCATGTCTATTAAAGCAGCTGAAAACAAGGCAACAAATTCCCTTCTTTGTAAAACAAAAGTTTGAAAAAAGCTTTGCAAAATATATTTCATGCAAATGAAGTGGAATAATTAAAAGCATTACTAATTATTTATCAACAAAAGCATTTTTTTAAGGAATGTTCTAATAATGCCCACATTTTCTTAATGTTCTAAGCCTATATACAAAGTAGGCCATAGTCTAGCCCAATAGTTCTCTAGTCTATCTAATACTGTATAGCTGTGGTTATACACATTACATTGTCACCACATAATAAAACACATTTAGCAATCACACAGCTCACACCCAGTAATATAATAACAGCTTTCAATGTCATCATAGGCAAATAACACCACTAGTTAAAAGGCAGTGATAACCCCAAAATGGTATGGCAGTCACACAATTTGTACCTACTACTAATAATTCTGAAGAAATGCTTTTTAGCATTATTTTCATTACCCCCAAAATATACTACTATGAGTCAAAAGAATATTACAGAAAAGGACATACTGACAAACACTACTTATGCATGAAATGCTTTTTGGCAGGATCACTTTTCCCATCCAAATCTCTACACCTAGATAAGGTTCCATTTTGAGCCTCACCTAATTTAGCATTGTGTCTCATAAGAACCACTGGTCTAGCCTAACTATAACTACGACAGACAGCTAGAACATTAAGGGAAAGGCAACAGAGGCCTGGGAGGCACCATATTATTAATGAGGTAAAGTCTCATAAATGTAACCTTCCCTTAAGGTCAAAGTCTCACTATGCATTTTTTAACATGCAATTTTTCTCTTTGCAGCTAAAACAAAATGTTAGCAAACTGCAGAAAGCCCCCAATCATATACTAGAGTCACTGCTGGTGGCCATTTTTATTTGTCATTAGGTGTTTCACCATTTAAAAAAATCCATTTTCTCGTAGTGAAATCCTTAGAGAAAAATCAGGATTTCATTGCCGGTGGTGGTCCCGGTAGGATGATTGCTAACAATTTTATGCATTTGCCACAAATCATACACTGCATGCAGCAAAATGTATAATGGAGTTCCTCCCAAACTCATAGTATTGCTCTTTACTTCTTCCTAATCCCTTTAAATTACAGCAGTTCTTTGATCAATACCAATAATTTGTGCAACTGGCTGTCAGAGTATTGGAATCAACACTATTCTATTAGCTCTAGAACGTAATGATTACATAATATTCATTCAGCTTTGTGTCAAATAAAAATAGAAAATGCATAGAAATCAAATAACCAAACATAAATAAAAATCAGACACTGTAAAATGTACAGTATAGTCTGTTGTAATTATTATTTCCCTTCCCTATTCTCTCTCAGCCTTTACTCCTCTTCAGCAAGATTATGCTGTGTGGTCTAAGAACAAGCTACTAAGTGGTAATCTTAGTCTTCAATCAGCACTAATCATAAGTCTTAAACCTTATGAGATTAAATACAGCCCATCTCCCAACAATGGATGTGCAATTCTGACTGACAATATCAATTCAACTCACTGAAGACATTCCTCTGCTAAGTCACACTACGTTAATGCCTCTGCTAAGTTACACTACGTTAATGCCTCGGTCATGTCCATCAAGTTGCACTTTTAATTTATGGAGTTCCTCTATTTCTCGATGGTGCCGCTCCGTTTTATGCCTTACTAGAGTGCGATAAAAATGAATAGTGAATATAACAAAGATGATGCCCACGGGCACCATAATAATGGTGGAAATGAGTGCAGAA
>WMED01012980.1:0-14601 GCA_019650415.1 Pipa parva
GTTCTTGCTTAGTAGAATAGACATATATCAGTCTTATTTAAGGCATTTTTATAAAACATTTAGAATTCTCAAACAGCGGATTCCCATAGCAAATCTGTGACTGTGACAATTTCTCTATTGTAAAGTTGTGACTGTGACAATTTTCTCATTATAAAGATGCAACTGTGACAGTAGCAGTCTATTGCGACTGTCTTTAGCTGGAGAATTTACACCTTTACGCAATAATTCGGACTTTAGTGAATAACCCCCTTAATTACTTAAATAGTTGATTTCCTGTTATGTCACCAAAGGGTATATACCAGTGTAAAACAGTTTGTGTGTGTTCCATCAGTAATACTATGACAACAACACTAAGAAATGTACATTAGATATATTATTGATTTGGCTTTTCAATATGTCTGTGTGAAAAAATATTTCCTTTTGTAACTCAATGAAGTAAGTGGAGATATCTTTGGTAATTGAAACCCATCCTGGAATTATTAATAATAGCTAAAGTCAACTTAAGCAGTACTTAATCCATTCGAGAAAGAAATTAATTTTTCTTCAAACTAGCAATATGACTAATTTCAAAATCATTGACAATCCATAGTTCTGCTCAGAATGGCTGTGGTCCATTGTATTTAGTAAATAAAATTATATATTACTCTGACAATCCTATAGTCTCATACTGTAATGATGATGGGCAGGCATGAAATATACAAACTATACAATTGTTTTCATAACATTCAAAATTCTAATACTAATTTAGGTTCTACTAATGAAATAAATGTTTATGTAAATATATATGTATTTAAAGAAATGCACCTTTATACAGTGTTTCTCTCTGTCACCTTCCTTGTCAGCCCGACTTTTCTTTCTGGAGTTAAGTTGGGAGGGGCTAAATGATGATTGACATTATAGCTCCTCCAATCAGAACCTGCTAGATCGTGATTTAAGGGATCTGATTGGAGGAACTTTAATGTCAGTCATCCTTTTAGCCCTGCCCAACCCGACTTGAGAAAGAAAAGCTGGGCAGACAAGGAAGATGACAGAGAAACGCTGTATAAAGGTACATTTTTTAAATACATATATATTTGCAAATCATTTATTTCATTAGTACAACCTAATTTAATATTAGTTTGGAGATAACAGGTGCACTTTTGTGACTTAAGATTAGGATCGTACTTACAAGCTCCTGTTTTCCATCTTTTGTTTGGCCATTTTTGGGAGTGGTGTCCATATGTGACTAGCAGCATGAGTTTGCTAATTAATGTCAACAGATGAGGAGGCACTTGACAGACGCGCCAATGCACCAGCAGAGTATTCTGGGATTTGGGGTTAGTAGTGCATGCGCTGCCTACCAGACCAGCTATTAGACATTTGATATTTTCTCATGGACCAAATATAATTACACTGTGGGCCTGATTTAGCTAGTGGGCCACCCCTTAAATAGCACAGTGATTCCAATAAACCAAGAAGCCTAATCCAATGAATCATGCACTAATAAGGAACCTGCCTTTTTCTATTTGCTGGAACGCATGGTATATGCATTTCAGGTCACGGAAGACCAAATCAGAATCTGCACTAACAGGTTTATATTCCTAAGTAAGACTTCTTTTTTCCAATATAGTGTCATGTTATCACAAGAAACAAAAGTACAGTCTGTACTGTACTAAAATGCTCATTAGTGGCCGGATAGTTTGGTTAAGTTTAAAAAGCTTGTTAATCATGTAAAGCTGATCTTTGCACCTTGGGTTGCAGGACAAAATGATTAAATTGTACATTTCTTTGGTTTTGCCTTTAAGTATAATTTTTTAGCTATAAAAAAGAATGACTAAAAATAATGAACTAATTAGAATGTTGAAAACTGGTTGCTTGTCACTTTGGCTGGGAAGGTCATGCAGGTTCCACTTTAGTAGAAGTACACATTTAAATCTTATTTAGTCAGGCAACACACATGGACGCTACTTGATACATCCATATGCATTGCTGAACTTCTGTGCTGTTGGGTACTTCACCATTTATAGGGCAAGCTGTACAATCTCAAGTGTTTATGTTTGTCTTGGAGGTGAAACAAAAGCAACACAAGTAGTTGGAGTGAGAAATACCCCTGTGCACACATTTTTATTGTGTATGTTATGTTGTAAGTATGTATTGCCTACCCATAACATTTAATTATAATAGTTACTCTGTGTAATACATTTAAATATACCCACTTATTTTTGCTAATATTGTAGCATTGCTAATTCTTTGCTCTTTGCTTTTCCTGGCTTGGGACTCAGTGATATAGAGTCACCCTGGGATTACTGTACATACCAATTTGACCATATACAGCTGTAGCTGTGCTTGTTTTATCTTAAAGGAGAACTATAGTAATAAAAAAAAAAAAAATACTTACCTGCTGGATCTAGCAGCAGTACACTAAAGTCTCATGATCCACAGCCCAGGCCACACCTCCTTGCTCATTTCAGTGAAATGAGCAAGGGGGCACGCCTATGACATGGTAGATGTTATATACAGTGGGGCGTAAAAGAGCTGCAGCTGTAATTTTAATCTGACAAAGCTGGGCTGTGGATCAGGAGATGAAAGCTGATCTAGCAGCAGTACACCGGGCACATTTACTAAGATCAAACACCTTTTTTGAATATTACATAAAGGAAAAACAGCCCATATTTAACAATATCACTGTTTTCTCCTAAATACTAAGCTGTTCAAAAACTATTTTATCCCTCAAAAGAATTCTCTACCCTCAAGCTGGTAAAAACCCTTTATTCCCTATGGAGTTTTTCCTGTCATTTAACCTACATCTAATGTATTTCCCCATCCAAAAGAGACATAGATTTGTAATGGAAGAAACCCTCATAGAAAAACAGTGCAAAGTGTGCCCCTGTTTACGATTTATAACAATGGGGAAACATTTTTATCCATCTTTTGTAAATCAGGGGAATTGAAAAGTAGATGGAAACAAAAATTGACAGCAAAGGGGGGTGAAATCAATTGATATGGTTGGATAGATCTTAGTACATGGCCCTTAATATACTGCTGCTAAATCAAACAGGTTTTTTTTTTTTTAACTATAGTTCTCCTTTAATTACCCCTAATTAAAGTGTACCCGTCATCAAAAAAATGACATTGTTTAGTCTAGCATAGCATGCTAGACTTAACAACATTGTCATTTAAATGAATTAAAAAAACTTACCTATTACATGCTGTCCCTCGGTGTATCTTCCTGCCAACCCGACATTCAGCAATCAGCTGCTGTAGTGTCGGGTCTGGGAGGCAGTCCTCTGAAGCCGGCTTACTTGATTGACAAGTAAGCCGGCTTCATGACACTATCACGTGTACGTGCACCTCTATGCTGGGATGCTCAAAGCATATGCGCTTTGAGCCTCCCCAGCCAGTAACACTGACAGCTTCTGACAGCCAGTAACACTGACAGCTTCCTCAGTAACTGACTGGAAGGCTGTCAGTGTTACTGGCTGGGGAGACTCAAAGCACATATGCTTTGAGCTCCCCAGTGCGTGCGGTCCCGTGACCACGATCCTACAAGGGAGGTCAAAGCATGTGCGCTTTGAGCCTCCCCAGCCGGTAACACTGACAGCTTCCTCAGTAACTGACTGGGAAGCTGTCAGTGTTACTGGCTGGGGAGACTCAAAGCATACGATATGAGTCTCCCCCACCTAGTTGACAACTTCCTCAGTGGGGGATGCACAGTAGGGAATGGAGGAGTGGGGGGTGGGGGATGGTGCACAGTTTAGTGGATGATGCTGTGTAACCTGATAATGCTAGTGCACGTGCATGTGCACATGAGATTTGGAGACAGGGGAGGAGAGCCTGCTTGTTAGGGGGCGTTCCTGTAGTGTTTGAGTGGCATGTCAGACAGAAAATGGCAGCTTCTATGTTTTCTAATCAGGCTGAGATTGAAGTAAGTGTATTTTCAATATGCAAACTTTTTTTGGTTCCTAATTACTTGATTTACATTATGAACTAACATACTTTCTAAAACTGTAATAATCTTGAGCTGACAGGTGCACTTTAATGTACAGTAAATTTGCATAGGTACTGGGGATAGAAAGTCCTTTTTACTGACACTGGTACTGAGTATGGCATTTCACTACTAATGGAATGGGATTGTTAATTTGTTCGAAAAGTAAGCTTATCAATTTTCATTATAAGTTGGCAACTCAAAACACTATTTAATAATTTACCAAGGACAAGGTTGTCTATTTATATGACTAAACACAAATATCCAAACTATTTAAGACTAATAAAGCTTTCTGTGCAGAATAAGCTACACAAGAGTTTTACTGTCCGTTTATTGAAAAATCTAGAGAAAGCAAACCTTTCGGATATATTGTGTATATATTTCTTTTTACTTTGTGTGTTTACAAAGTCAAAGTGACATTGTCATTCTACAGCACAAAATGCATCACAAAGTAGATCTTTCTCCCATCCAACTTTCATTGTTTGATGAATACCCCTTTAGCTGGAGAAAAAATACCACCCTCAGTAGGGGTATCTCACGGCTGAAATTATTAGGTGTCTAAATTCATGTAATTAAAATACAATTTTTACTTCTCTGATTCCTTTACTATATATATATATATATATATATATATATATATATATATAAGCTCAACATAAAATTTTTTTTTTTTCTAGCTGGTTTATTGCCAGAGCACGAGGGTAATTTATTCTGTACAAAACTCCATGCAATTGATGATGCTGAGTAACTAGAGACCTGTCAAACTGCAGCATCATCTGCATTTTAACCTTGACAGGACAAAAGCTTTTCTGGAAGCAATCTGAAAAATGATATGATAAGGCTTAAAGGCACTGCAATCAAGACACTGCATTGCTAAAGCAAACTGCAGATTGTAGGCTTCAAAAAAAAAAAATAGCGCAGAGAAGAACAATCATCAAATAAAAAGCATTAATTGATGTGTATCATTGACTATATTAACTGTAATATGTAAATATATACAAATAACCAGGTAGTACCGCATCGTGTATACAATTATAAATGATCTTGTATGTATAGCTAGCCAGAAATTAATTGCCTTAACTTTGTAACATGGTATAAATACTGACCAAAACTAGGTCTGGAGTATTGTAATATTTATAATACTGATGCATTTTAATGTATGGGATTGTGCCAATCAGTGTCTGTAATGTTCTTTTTAGTCTGTCTCTCTTCTAAACATTTTGTGATATATAAAATCAGTGTGGTTAAAATAGAGTCGATAGTATCAAGCAGGAAGCATGACCTTCCTTTTCCCTGTTATTAGAACTAATTGAGAGAGGATATCTAGGTCAGCTGGGTGCTGTTCATCACAGTGGTGCTGAAGGGCTCTTTAGAACAAAGCTGCCAAACACTAGAATTGTCTTAATAAGGCCTGCCTTTAATTGATGACTAGTTTGGGCAGATGGAGTTGCCTGCAGATTTGTGGCTACTGTTCTTCCTGCCAGGAAATCCATTAAGCATGGACAGCAAGAAAAAAATTAAAACGATACTCAGCAATTAAATTGGCCGTTGGATATTACTGTAAAGTCTACAATTCCTTTTACATGGGCAGCCTCTATATTCATAAACCTTTCCTATTGGCTTGGAGACCAGGAGCCTAGTTGCATGTTTTAGTATCCTATATAATTTCATTTTGTTTACCAATTTGCTGGTTTATGATTTAGCAACAACTGCTTATCTTTAACATAAGGACGTGTTAGAAATGATGAAATGTTAATTACTAATTAATCTTAAATGCATAACTACATGCCATTCCATGATGCCGTATATATATATATTCAGTTATGTTTCAGTAATCTTTTTCATCAAACCTAATGAGTGTTCAATACGGATGAAATCTGCTTAAATAAAATATTCATGGGAAAAAAAAAAAGTCTGATTATTTTAAAGCTATCAACCAGCGAGACTTTCTGTGAATAGGATTTTAGGGGATAAAAGCACTTGAAATTGCCACACCAAGAGATGTAATTGTCTTTTTCACATTTAAGTAAACAAGGAACAAATAGCCCTTACTGTTAAATAAAACACAGAGGAAAACCAGTGACCTGATATTTCCAAGAGTTAACGATGACTTGCAGAACTCGCTTCCAATTTACAACTGCAATGGGCTGGCAGATGTTTAGGTGAGAGCTGCACTTTTAAAATAATTATTATTACTATGCATTATTTCTGGCAGGAATTTAATCTATCCCATCTCTTAACGCACTGGCAATCTTCCTAACGCCAATAGCTGGATCTTGCCACTGCAGTGCTAAGTAAGATAGCCTCTGCAGCCATTTAAATTATGCATCCCACTTCCTGTAACTACATGAGCTTACAGACAGTTCAATTTTTTATTAGTGGACATAAGAGTATTTTGAATGCAGCATGCAGAAAGAGATGACAGGAACAATATTGATGTAAACTCTTGTTTTATTAGCATTGTAGCACTATTTTGAGTCCAATGTGTGTGTGGGTATTTTTTTATCGCTTAATACATTATTTAAATGGAAAGTACAGTGTATTTAAAGTAGAGTTTATTTCCACTTGACTATCCAGTAAACTATGCATCCATAGGTTATTAAATACAGTGACATTTATTTTCTAGTTTATTTATATTTAGTATATTTTATATATATCTCAATATATTTTACTTTTATATTATTATTAGTATTATAATTCTTTTTATATTTGTATATAATATTTTATTATTTATTGCAAATCTGGAATAAGTTCCCAGCGGAAACTGGGCTTTCATAATCATTTGAAAAAAGTATCTTTTAAAATATTCTTTATAATTTATTGCATTTAGTACACATTAAATTTTGATTTTAATACATATAATGTAGGTTTCACCTGCAACCAAAACAGTTTAGACAGCAATCAGTATGCTAGTTAAATTCGTTTTTCAGTGATAAAAGAGTCAGGCATATCTGCATTATGTACGGAACCTTGAGTGATAAAGGCAGGGAGCGTTCTTAATTGGTTTCAGTCAGCTAATGAGTGATAAGATTATTCCGTTTAATTTCTCCTGGCATATTGTTATAACATTAGTCAGGTTGAAATTATCAATATTGCCGATATCGATATTAATTAAGCATTTTTTGAAATCATGGGTAACTGCAGTAAACTTTTTTGTGAAAGAGCATTTTGGTATCACTGTTGGCATAGATCAGCGGTTCTCAACATAGTTGAGACCACGACCCCTCTGCTCTGATGTCATGCGTAATGTTTTGGCCCAAAGTCATCCCGTCGCATGTCACGTGATGGCGTTCGGGGGAAACATCATCATGTACGCGTGTCATGTGATGACGTTCGGGCCCAACGTCACCACGCAGGAACCCTTATATAAAGGAACCTGTGCTCACTACCGGCTTCACTGCATGTTCACGACCCCTGTGAGAGCATCGTTCGACCCCCAAAGGGGTCGCGACCCACAGGCTGAGAACCGCTGGCATAGATGATGATGTTTAGATTAGCTAATCTATTATAACAAACAAGAAGTGATAACAAAGATGAATCAATTTATTGCATATGCAGTGGCTTTCATTTGCAGCCTGTTCTTACAAACCTACCTCTTAACTGATGTTCAGGCAGTTTCTTTAAATACATTTTAGCACCCTGATATTACTAACTACTGACTTAATTGTACATAGATACAGCACAGTGATTCCTTACCTTGTTGAAGAAATGACACTTTGCTCTATTTATGAGAAGTGTGGTAAGAATGTGAGGTGTGCGTGGGCGTATTAATTCAAACATTTACAATTTATTTATAACTATTATACCCAACAGACCTCCTCCAGTATGTAGAAATGGACATTTAAATGCTTTTTGTGCCAAATTCTATCTTGCCGTTGCAAAGCCAGCTTTTTGTGAAAGCCTTATTGCCTCATCTACAGTATGAGTTGTTATACTATGGGTAAGAACCCCCTTTTCCTCTACTGACAAGGACCAGAAAATCCAATACAGATCTGTATGGAGACGGTGTCCCGCAATAATGAGAACTTGTGTGATACTCCAGTGGGTTGGGTGTCACTGACAGGGCTTGCGTTTGAACTAGCACTGATATCTTTGTTCTCTTGCATAAACAATTACCCACCCTTTCAGTCTAAGGGGGGAATTCACTATCCTCCAAAGTGAGGTGCGTAGTCTTCGCCTCACTTCGGAATGACTGAGATGCGCATGCTGATATCCTGTATGCGGACATCAGCATGCGCATTAAAGGGATTCCAGTCTCGGCGAGAGCATAAGAGTTGCCTTCTAATCGTATTGACACAAACAGACGTGGAGTCACAAACCCAGATACAACCTCCAGTGTCTATCAGAGATATATATATATATATATATATATATATATATATATATATATATATATACTAAAATGCAGTAGTTGTTGGGTATGTGACCTCATGTTAAAGGGCTGATGTAATGTAGGAGGAGTCCATGGGATTTTTACAGGCAGTGGTCTGTGGAACCCAGTGTTATGGATATAAAATGGTTATGAAATGAGGCTGGATGCCCGTGGTTATGAGGTAGGGGATTACCCACATTTCGGGAGTTGGCTTGCATACTTTACTAAACACAACAAAGTAACTTTACTAAAGACAACACAAGTTTTTTTCAGCACAGACAATAACACCCCAGTAATAAAGATATGAACTTTGATAGTTTAAAAATATGGCTCACATCATATTTTGAAATATAAGCTGCCAGTGCTTACTTTGTATCCCTGCTTGTGTATTGCTCTGTATATCAAATAAGTAAAAACAGCCTGTCAGCCTTTAGCCAAAAGGCGGTAGAGTAGGTTTTGATCTTTGCACATATGGAGAGCGAGGAAATGTGCCAAAGAACGATCGAAATACTGTATTTATGGGAACAGTAGGCTTGACCATAAGCACATTGTGTTTATTTACACTGAAGCTGTATCTTGTATTATATGTATATTATATTATTACATGTGTTATACGTATTATACTACGCTGTATAAAATATGTAGATTCATGTTTAGGACTTGGTTGAAATAAATGGTAAAGAAAGCAGCTTGTGATTATTTTCTCTGTTTGCTCCAGTAATATAGATCTCTTAAAGCATATTGTGGCGGTTATTCACTAAAGTCCGAATTGTTGCGTATAGGTGCAAATTCAGCAGATAAAGACAGTCACAATAGGCTGCTACTGTCGTAGTCGCGTCTTTATAATGAGAATATTGTCACAGTCGTAACTTTATTATGGGAAAATTGTCGCAATGTTAATATTAAAAACTTTACTTTACAATGGGGAAATTGTTGCAGATTTGCTATGGGAATCTGCTGTAGTTAATACCCCCTGTATCTTTTGTGCTCATGTGGCATTCTGTAAAAACAATCCACTCTTTGTATATGCACACGTATGCACATTAATACTTAAATTCAGCATTTACAAATACATTGTGGGCCGTTCACGAGATCCCCACAATGCAGGGCTTCTCTAAATAACACGCAACGTGTTTATTGGGTAAGCACATCCTTTTCTGTTTGTCTCCTCACAACAAACTTTACATTTTTATTTTAATGTTAATAAAATAACACATCACATGGCTTGCAAAATCACACAAAACAGGTGGCCTGTTCATCACAGCAATAAAAACAGTGTCATTATTGCCTTTCAATTAATTACCAGCACTGTATAATTAAATGAGCAACCAATTTCTAAAGGCAGTCTATGAGAGCAATTATCTTTTCACCATACAGTGTATATAAAATGACGCAGGGCAGATATGAGTGAAAGAAAGTAACATGACTGTGCAGAATCCCAGCCACACCTTCCTTCAGGCTCAAACCAGACGACGATGTTGGAAGTATCTTTGTCTCCGCTTTCATTTTCCAGTGCAGTTTTGCATCTTGTAAAAGGCATGAGGGTTTTTGTTTTATTTTATTTTCAAAATGAAATGTGACTGCAGTAGTGGGGAAAAAGGTCTTCTATAAAACTCTCAACTACAGCAGTCTCTCTGGTCGACTTTTTAAGCGTGTGATTAAAAAGAAAGAAAAAAAAAAAATCTAATTACAATAGGTTCATGCACATACCTCCTTGGCCAAGAATGTGTAAACCTGTGGGCAGGTTGTCAGAGAATGCTGGGAATTGTAGTGCAACACAAGTTGAAAGACTGTTAACATTGCAATAGATAATAAAACCGTGTCAAAGGCTATAATTGTGCTATGATGTATTTGTATAGTTTGTGCTAAAGTACTCCTGTTATTTTCCTTTATCTTCTTTCTTCTATGTCTTTGCATGCAAAATCTCTTTCACTTTAAGCATACGCTTTCCACTACACACACACAAATATATAGATATCTACTACAAGATGGATTATGCAGGGGACACAGTTTTACTTTAGTGAATGATAAACTCACACAAACAGCAGGGCTGGAAGAAACAACGGTTTGTCTCCTGGGAGGAATCAAATATCTCACAATGCTTTAGGTTCTGCCCATAAGGCTACCTTCTGCACCTCCTCATCCTTAGTTTAGTTAGATTGCTGTAATCAATTGCTGCACCTTTCCCTAACTGAACACCGTGAAAACTAAAATAGGGAGGAAAAAAAAAAAGAAAAAGAGAGATTGAGAATGAAGAGTCATAAATGCTGCCTGCTTGTCTCCTCTTTGATTTGATGGTCTTCATTCCTTCTAATTGGATAAAGTAGGAAGTCACTGGTAGCACTCTGTTGCTGGATGTACTGATTTTATTCAGACCAAACCCTGCAGTGGGTGGGGGAGAGCAGTGAGAAGAGAAAGGAGAAACTAAGTGATGTTGTACGTGACAGAGAATGAAAGGACGTGGGGGCAAAATGAGAAAGAAGATACAGGCATGCTGAAGAAGAGAGGGAAAGAAGAGAAGGGAGTAACCACACAGCAACTCTCCTTTCTCTCTTGTCTTAGCTTATAATAGTACTGTGTGCAGTGATGCTCGCAGTACAGGCACCTGCTGCTCTTTAATGATTCAGCCTCTTTCACTCTGTAGCGTTAACACAGCAGGATGGTATTGCTGCTGTCACTGCTGCCTTGTCTACTGCTACTGCCATTATTACTTCTTTTTTTGCTGTTGCTGCTTCATGACAGTTATTTCCTACGAAACAGATTCCACCTACCGATGCTGCAGGTGAGAGAACAGCAATTCACTCTCGGCTACTGGTTTACCTAACTAGATAACAACTGGGATTGTGCATTCTGCAACCTCATGGAAGACATGTCTAAAGGGAAGGGTGAGGCATGCTGTCCTAATTAACAAATGGGCAAAGAAGAGAAGAAGATTCTAGAGGGACTGCTGCTAGTAGTCTAAGCGTAGAATTCCATTTAGTTACAATTTCTGGTAACAATCTGCTAAGACTACTTTTTGATTTACTGGATAAAATATAGATGTCTTCTTTAGAGTGCATATCACTGTCTTTTCTGGTAATGGACCTTGTAAAAATTCAAGGTATAATAAATCAAACTGCTTGAGATTTATGCCTTTAAGATGCCTGAAGATACTGCAGAGGGTTTGCAGAACCATTGCTCTGAGCAGAGCACAACTCCCCCCTCTGCTGAACTTCCAAATGAAGAAAGCATGCCAGAGACTTATGCTGAGGAGGAAACTACCCATGGGATTGCAGGCCTTGCTATTACCTGCTGCGTATGCCTTGAGGCAAACAGGTTACGAATCTGTCTAAACTCAGAAAAGATTTGTATCCTTCCTATCTTGGCATGCTTAATTAGTCTCTGCCTTTGCATCGCTGGCCTAAAGTGGGTATTTGTAGATAAAATATTTGAGTATGACTCACCTACCCATTTGGACCCTGGGCAAAGAGGCCAAGATCGTTTCGTTTTTTCTAGTGTGGCTCCGTCTACTTTGGTGCCATCTTCTGTTCGTACTTTACCTTTCCTTATTCCTACCACTGATAAGGCTCAGGTTACATTAAAATTTGGAACGTCTCTTTTACCCACAGACCCTACCTTGCAACCACTCTCAACTGACGTTTTACCAAAAGTGACTTCGGTGGGAAAATTAATAGAGCCTTCTACATTGAACCTAATTGGAATGACAGAAACAAGTCATTTAACTAATACCAAAAAGGGTAAGTAGTTTGTATTATTCTTGATGCAGTTGCCTTTGCTGTTCTCTTCTGTCCTTTAGAGCAGGGATGGGTAGCATTCAGCACTACGAGAGCTGCAGAACTACATTCCTATCAAGCCTTCCCCAGCACTGCTAATAGAGGGATGTGCTGCAGGTTTCCTTTCCATGCTTTTATATTTTAGTAAGGACATTTTTATTTATTTGGGATTATTACACTGAATTTTGATATACTTGGAAAAGTAAATTAAGAATATTGGGACACTAATTGAATAAGCTATTGAAGGACTCCATATCTGTCTGTTGGTCTGTCTGCCTGTCTATCTATCTATCCACCCATCCATCTGTCTAATATATCTGTCTATATTCTGTATATATCTTTTTTTTTAATAACATTTACATTAACTATATATATCCATAGATCTTTGTCAGGTATAAACAATTGTCTCTCTTGATAACAGAAAAGTTGATCTTGAAGAGTAATACAGAGATTATAGCATGTACTTCCTGTTCCCTTTAATGAGTTACAGAGCAGGTAGTAACTGCAGTTCTTCTTTGTCTCTTTCACTTATTAAGACAATATTTACAATGCTCTTGAAAACTAAACCCCCGTAGCCTGTTTCAGGCTTTAAAGTTACCAGGTGATTTGTTAATTTTTTTTCATTAAATTTACAAAGTGATTAAATAAACTCTCCCACCCCACCAATTTATATCACTTGTTCTACTTAATAAACTGATTTGGCATATGTACCAGGAATAAATAATTTTCTGCAACACTAGTCCACATTAGTAATGTGGACAGTGGCTAGATATTTAGTGCTGGACACTAATGCAGTTTGTACAGAGGGTGAGCCTAAAACAATCTACTTAATGAATACACACCTGCAAATGACTAGATTTATATCTAATGGTCCACTTTGCTGCTATGATGTGCCTACAATACCACAGTCCTTTGTATGCGTCATTAGCCAACCATGTGGTTTGGTACATCACTATGATCTGGTCATTTGGCAACACATCATAATGATGGGCTATGTCCATTTTGTTATGTTTTAATGCAGGTGTACTCCACTTGGAGAAGTAAAGTTTAACCATGATTTATGCTAAAAATGAACAATCTTTTTATTGTGCTTACCCAAATGCATAGTAGGACAGTAGTAGGCCTATGAGACACCTTTGCCTCTCCGTGCTTATCTGAACTAATGACTGCACATGGTCTATGTGCGCTAGCTCCTGTAAGAGTAATTGGCTTTTTAAGGACTAATTCTGTCCACCACCTCTAATATTCTTATTGACATAGGGCTGATTTTTAATTAGTTTGGTGTACACTGTTATTATCAGCTATGCACTATGGATAATTAAAAGGTTTTTTTTTTTTTTTTTTAAAGAGATAGAATTTGTAACAAACAGTCACTGTTTATATAAGCCGCTCTTTTAAATGGCAATGTCCAGTGCACATATACCACATTCCCATGAGCCAGACATGCAAAAATTACAATGTACATCTAGGCTGTTCTGAAATCTATGCAGCTCTGACTTTGTTATAGTTCATGTTTCTGGTTTAGAGTAAATATTGGCATGTATAAAATTTCGTTAAAATAGAGCAAATATAAACTGACCAGACCATTCCTTTAGCTATGAACTTTTTTTTATTCTTTTAAATCTGCTGAATATGAATGGATTTAATATCCTACATGCCAACATTTAAAGAGACAAATTAAATAGTATGCAAGGCTGTAATCAAATATTTTCAAACCAGCATTAAATGTATTCACAGTCCTCCTTCTTTTAAAAGTAATCTTGACATTTTTTGAAAGGTTTTAAGTTTTAATGAGACAAGAATAGAGAAGAAATGTAAATACCTACAAATACCTGCATCAAATACTTTTAGATGTGCACTGCAAGACTGCACATAGACAGTATAGTCCACAGTATGCATCAGATCTATTTAGTAACCAACACTGCAGTATGGGGCATATTTGCTACAAAATACATATTAGGCCAGGACCACATTGACTACTTTGTAGCTGAGCTGTTTTTAATTAGGCTTATCATTTTCTATGGTGCAAAACAGCCCACTGTGCCCCTGGCCATATAGAAACCCAAAACTGCCTGTAGCAGATTCTCATTCACTAGATTCTTTAAGAGATAATAAGATATTGTACTACAGTGCGCAATACTTTAGTTGCTTGATTTAAAATGTAAAAATGTATTTGACAGTGCAACATAAGATAATGCTCTAGTCAATAAGTTGTATGCAGTCAGCATGTGCGTTATTTATTGGGGAGAAGAGTTTCAGTTAAGGGAGAACTGTATAGAAAAAAAATTCTAAGTGATCCGGACATTTATCAGCAGACTTAACAATCTGCTGCGTGTATGTCTAAATTTTGAAGATTCTGTGCCCATGATCATTCCAAGCAACTATGCAATTGGAGGACTCTGTATGTGATGTATAATGTCACAAAGTAGCCACCCCCTTCCTAATTTCACTGAAGCTGCTACTGAAGCGCAGTCGTAGAGTGATTTATATTT